>JBAKBP010038379.1:0-16225 GCA_037953745.1 Lithodes maja
GTATGACCGAGTTGCATTAATACCCTGCACCACTACCACCCGAGCCGCATTTATAGGGTAGCCAGTCAAATTGTTCATCAGAGTCTGGGAAGCACCTGTATCACGCAAGACCTCTACTCCATGCTTGCGCCCCGCCCACATCACGCAACCCCGTCCTCTATGGTCGCAAAAAACATCCTGAGCAGGGTTCGAGCCTCTCAGGTGTTTCTGCATTGGCTGTGCCTCAGCCTCTGACGAACTGCCCCGGGCAAACTCAGAAGACTTCGGAGACACACCAATGTTGCAGGCCAAAGACACAGCTGCTGTAGGTGGTTTGCTAGGACAGACTCTTGCAAAGTGCCCCTTTTCATGACAAAGATAACACTCCAACTCCCCTCTGGGCTTCCCTTGGTACTGGGAAGGGCCCGGCCCCTTCTTAAATGGGACGGTGTTAGTCTTGTGGTCAGTCTTGGTATCATAGCTCTTGTACTTGTTTGCATAATGTATATCACTAACTCGGGGGGGTGGGGTGTCACGCCCCTTGTTACCTGCCTCACTACGCTGGGCAGACCCGCACCCACGAATTAATGATAGCCGGAGGTCAGCCATCTCAGCTGCCTCCTGTAGAGTTTTAGGGTTCTTTTCTTTAATAGTTAAAGTCATATCTGCACCAGTACACTTATAAAACTGCTCGAGCAGAAACAGCTCAGTCAACTGTTCGGCCGTCTCAGCTTTCTCAGAACGTGTCCAGTTAGCAAGTGCATCTTTTAAGTCCCGGGCATGTTCAAGAAAGGTCGCCTCCCTAGTCTTCGTAACACCCCGAAACTTCAATCGATATGTTTCTGGTTGCAACTCGTATGCCCGTAGGACAGCTCTCTTCAATTCTGGGTAGTCAATGCAAGACTCTAAAGGCAGTGCATCATAAGCCTTCAGACCCTTACCCGTAAGTCTTGAGGAGACCAGAGCTGCCCACTTCTCTTCAGGCCAATTATGCTCCCTACACTTCTTCTCAAAACGATTAAAAAATTCTGTGACTTCAGTTTCACTAAATGCCGGCACCAATTTGACTAAGTGAGACAAGGACTGTTCTCTTACTTGGCCCTCCCGGCCCATCCGAATCCCTGTCGACTCTGCACGAGTCTTATCTAAGTCTATCTGAGCACAATATTTCTCGGAGTCGTATCTAAGCTCAGCCTCGTGCCTCCTAATCTCAGCCTCAATCTCCTTCTCCTGCTTCCTAGACTCAATCTCCTGCTTCCTAGTCTCAGCCTCAATCTCCTTCTCCTGCTTCCTAGACTCAGCCTCAATCTCCTTCTCCTGCTTCCTAGACTCAGCCTCAATCTCATACTTCCTAGACTCAATTTTAGCAAGCTCAAGTCTAAATATCATATCTGGAGACAGGCAGGAAGAGGGAGCTGCCACTACTGAAGGAGGGGGGGCAAGAACTGGGGAACCACCATACGCACCGCCCGAGGGCACTCCAATCTTCCAATGCTCATCCCTCTGTGGGAGAGTGCTAACCTCCGGCAACTGAGTGGACGGCACTGTGGGAGTCGAGTGAGAGGGGATCTGGGGAGGAACCCCCCCAAACGCCCTCTCCTCCGAAACCCCATGTCGCCCACGCAACACCCAGGAAATCAGCTCCCCCTTGGACATCCCTCCTACATTGGATAGACCCAAAACCTTGGTTATCAGGTGCAAGCCATAAACATTCACCCCAGTCAGCCTCTCCTCCGTCACATGGTACTGCTTACTCACAAAAAGTCTAGCATCCTCCTCACTAGTTACTAACGGCACCTCCTCACTTAGCATCTCTCGCTCCTCGTCAATACTAGGGCCCGACATACTGAAGTTCACCAAAAAATTCTCGAGACAAAAGTGTTAAACTCCCTTATGCAAGCACTAATTACTAAATTAACTGGAGTCTCTTAAATGCTCTCCTAATTGCCTTACAAAAAAAAATATTCTTCAATATGTACGCTAAAGTACCAACAAACAAATGTTGTACAACTCTGCAAAAAATTATACTGTTCACAAAATCCTAAGCAAGGTCGCCATTTGTTACGACCGGGCACTCGGGTACACTAGGGCTCTTACACAGGACTCGAGTATGGCTCGCTGCCACAACGGAAACACACGATCCCAACCCCAGAGTACTGCCAGCCGAACAAAAAACGCCACTACCCTCCAGAGTTCTATCTGCTATAACGGGGTATACAAGAACTCGGTACTAGCGTTTCACACAACAGACTAATAACAAGACGGGAGTTATCTAGTCTGGTCAACAATCAAACAAAGAAGAAAGTACTACAACACTAAAGAATAGTGTTGGCCGAAGCCGAAGTAATCCACCCTTGAACTAAGAACTTAAGAAGTCCTCCACCCTCTACTTCGGATCGGCACTATTATGTTACGTTAAACAATAGTCCTCGAGCATCAAGCAAGGAATCTTCTGATAAGTTAGATGCTTCTCGAATACTCATAAGAAGTAAGTATCGGATTTTGAACAGCAATTTAATGAATAACTCACTGGTAATTAAAGGCTTTAAATTGACATAAGAAGAATTATAAGAATAAGCAATAGGATATGGCAAACATTAAGAAGAAGTACTCCGACAATGCACTAGCAATAGCCTACTAAGATTGTGCTCGTGGGCCACTAATCTCTGAAGTAGCTAAGCGTGCCACACATGAAATCAATAGTGCTTAAACAATAATATACATAAGGAGAAGCTTCAATACTATGCTGTATCTGCTGGTCGAGCAAAGTCTAGCTGGGATATCTAAGGTTAAGAGACAATGGCTGAGCAAGCGGCTCGTAGCCTAGCGAGGTCCTTAAGACTGTGCGGCCAAATTACGGTAATTGACGGGATGCTCTCTTGAGAGATCCAGATCACTAGTATCTGGTTCTCTCCTGGCGATCCTCTCAAAGTCAAGCAAATGAGATAGCACAGTGTTGGGTGGCACAGGCAAAAGCCCTCACTCGCAACACAGTGCTAAACTCCCACGGTACACAATCAAAAAGACCCCCTAGGCTTCCCACGTCTCCGTTGCAATTGTGCTGGTTCAACCAACCTAGCACTCATAGGAAATCACAACTCGAGGAACCCTATCCCAGTCTAGCATTACCTAAACCAGCAGAAAACAGGAACATGAATAATAGTACACAGGGAAATACATATACGAGTGCAACAAACATTAATCAATCCTATTCTAGTTAACCCTTCCAAAAATAGGCTATCTAACAGGCACTTATCTCGTGAGAACTCAAGCGATAATACTTTGGCTGACTAAATCTGCACCAAAGGGGTCATGGAGGTTACACAGGGACGAGAAGAGTAGAAGATAGGCTGTTCAGAGAGTAGAGAAAGTTCACATCAGTCGGAAGAATATGGATAGTTGCAAGGGATATGAGAAGTCGCTTTGCCTGATGAGTTCTGATCTAAAAATGGCGAGACCTCCCTTTTTATACTCGGCCCCGTAGCGAGCATAACGGCAATCATGACGTCACATTCGCTCTCTCAATCTGGGATCGACAAAGGATTCCCACGCTCTTGATGAGGGGGGAGGGAGGGGGGAAGGAGGGAGGAGGGAGTGAGGCCTACACACCTCGTGGCGCGCACACTGTCCTCCGTTACATAACTCTCTCTCTCTTCGCATCATTATTATATATATAAATCCCACACACAATACTTATATCTAATGATATAAAATAGAACTCGTTGACTTAGAAGAAAACAAAATACATAATGATAATACTTATAGTACAACGGTTCACATAAACTGAGTTAGGAAACTCTACACAGACTACAGCCAAAGTTCCTGCCCTGACGATCCTAGCGAGGGTGGGGCCTGACTGGGCGTTCTGTACAGCATGCTCATACTCGACATGCGTCACACAAGTAATTGCCAGGGTTTGGAGGCAACAAGTTTGCCGGAAGGGCCTGGGGTGCAGGTGCGATCCTTACCTAAAGCACAAGCTCGCAAGCTTCTGTGACTTTCTTGGCAGTGATATAAGGGGAGGGGGTTCAATACACTTGTTGAAAGGTGGAGGTGAGTTTACGTTGAGCTAAGTGAATGCCGTTATGGGCGTGCAGAGATTGCATGGTAGGGAGGGCGGTTTGGGGACTTAGGAATTATTTTCCGTCAGGAGTATATAGATTGTCTCCTTTCCTCTGTAGTTGTGAGAAAAGGTGCCTAGTTATCCAGTCGGGTTTCTGTTGTTGCTGAAATTGTTGCAACAGGAGTTGTTGCTCTTGATCAACGGAATTTTGATGGTGAATGGCTAGGATAGGCTAAGTATGGTCATTGGGGGGGTCGGGGGGGGGTCTTAGGCGGGGTGTTGGCAAGGGGGAGTCGAGAGAGAGCGTCGGCAATGGTGTGAAGTTTATCGGGTCTATAAGCTATCTCAAAATTAAACTCTTCAAGGGATTCGCGCCATCTGACAGTTAGAGCGTTTTTAGTATCTGACTTTCTGAGCCATTGTAGGGCGTGGTGGTTGGTAATAATGGTAACTTTGACGCCGTCAAGGTAGGCTTTGAAATATTGGAGGGCCCAAATGATCCCTAAGCATTCTCGTTTGGTGACAGGATAGTTAATCTCAGCTGGATTTAGGGTTCGGCTTGCGCAGGTAATAATGTGCTCGCGTCCATCTCTGGTTTGACCAAGGACTGCACCGATACCGAATTGAGACAAGTCAGTATACAAACGAAAGAGTTGTGTGTAATCTGGGAAGGAGGCGACTTGGGAGGCTACTAAAAGGTCTTTTAATGATTGAAAGGCTTGCAACCGATGAGAGGTCCACAAGAAGGGTTCTTCTTTTTTTGTTAAGTCATGCAGGGGTTTGACGATGGTGGCAAATTTCTTGATGAATCTACGGTAATAGGAGGCCAATCCTAAAAAGGCTCGTACACCTTTAACATTAGTGGGGGGTGTGATGGCACTGATGGCTTTGAGTTTAGCAGGATCTGGGGTGATTCCTTGCTCGGAGACTACAGGACCTAAATAATTAACTTCTTTTTGAGCTAAAGTACATTTGGAGGGTTTGAGTTTTAATTGTGCTTTTTTAATTCTTTGGAACACTTGGCGAAGACGTTGGACATGTTCTGCCCAGGTTTTCCCAAATACAATGATGTCATCAAGATAGGCTAAACAGGTTTCCCATGTCAATCCTTGTAACACGAATTCCATGAGCCTGGAGAAAGTGGCAGGGCCGTTACAAAGGCCGAACGGCAGTACGGTAAACTCGTAGAGTCTTCCTTGACTGGTTGCAAAAGCTGTTTTCTGTTGGTGTTCCGGAAGTACGGGGACTTGCCAATATCCGGCCTGAAGGTCAAGGGTAGTGATCCATTTGGCGTCTAGCAAAGAATCTAGAGAGTCGTCAATGCGAGGAAGGGGTGTGGCATCTTTGATGGTTACGTCATTGAGTTGGCGATAATCTATACAAAACCTAGTGGAGCCATCTTTCTTGCGGACTAATACTACAGGGGAGGACCACGGGCTGGTAGAATGTTTTATGACGCCTGTATCTAACATTTCTTTGACTTGAGTCTTCCTCTTGTCGTTGTATGGGGTTTTTCCTACGAATCGGTTGTCTAAATGGGTGCCCTATTTTATGAATGGGGTGGTGGAGTATGTTAGTTTTCCCGACGTCTCGGCTGGATGTGGCGAAATGTCTTGGAACAAAGTCATCAAGTAGCGTAAGTCAAGTTGTTGTTGGGGGGTCAAGTGAGAAGGTATGTCTGGGAATTGTGGGGAGTTACATACACATACATACATAAAATTTTAAGACCGAGTGTTCCACACATCAGTGCAGTTTCAGTCTCTTGTCCCAATGGCGGCGTTCCAGGCAACCCTGTTAAGGGCTGCTTCACTTGTCAAGTTCTTGGATTTGTGATCGGCGCGTATAGTCCGATCCCAGGTCTTCCTCGGTCCACCCCTTGGTGCAGCTCCCTCCACAATCACAGACCTGCATTTTTTCACCCAATTTTGTTCATCCATTCTCTCCACATGTCCATACCATCCCAGTCTACTTGTACGCATCACCTCGCTAATACTCTTTATACCTAAACGTCTCCTCAGCTCAACATTTGTTATTCTATCCTGTAGCCTGGCCCCACACATCCATCTCACCATTCTCATCTCATTACGCTCCATTCTGTTGACATCCTCTACTTTAACGGCCCATGTTTCTGAGGCATACGTCATTGCACTTCTAACACATGAGGCATACACCTTTCCCTTCAGGGGGAGAGGCATTCTTTTCATGGTCAGGATTGGCATCAATTCTCTGAACTTCCCCCAGCCACACCTAATTCTAGCAACAGTGGCAGCCTCGGCCCCACCACCGGCAGAGATGGTATCTCCTAGGTAACAAAACTTGTTCACCAGCTCCAAAGACTCATTTCCAAAATTCACAGCCACAGGATCATCACTTAACACAAGCTCGCCTTTGCACACTACGCACTCAAATTTCTCTAATTCTGACTTATCCTTCGGCAGGGGCCCCTTTATTCTACTACAGCGCTTACTCCCATGGTGTACCCAACATCGACAGATGCTACATTGAATTGAGTTAACGCCCACTCCCTTTCCACACACTGCACATGGGTATGCACCGCTCTTTTCCACATTGCCTCGTCTCAATCTACAATGCATAACCTTGGTTTTGTTAATATTGACTCTTAAACCCTTGCTCGCCATGCCCTCTCTCCACTCTCTGAATTTGGCCTCAGCATCCTGCATACTGTCAGCTATTAGGACTAAATCGTCTGCATAAAACGGTTCCAACGGGAGTCCGCCTCTAAAAACTCTAGACAGCGCCTCCAAGACCATAATAAAGAGGAGAGGGCTTAACACTGAACCCTGATGGACTCCAACACAGATTGCTAACTCATCACTCAGTACACCCTTCACCCTCACCGAACTTCGCGAATCCTCATACATCTTCATTATCACACGCACCAGCCACTCTTCCACACCAAGTTTCCTCATAGCCCACTGCACAACATCTCTAGGTACCCTATCAAAAGCCTTCTCCAGGTCCACAAACACAAAGTAAAGATCCCTGCCTTTTAGTAAGTATCTTTCCTGTATCTGCCTGACTATGAAGATAGCATCGGTTGTACCACGTCCTGGCATAAAACCAAACTGCATATCATCAATAGAGATGCTTTGCCTGATCAAACCCTCAAGGACTCTCTCACAGACCTTCATGATTTGGTCAAGCATTTTCAGGCCCCTATAATTTCCTCTATCTAGCGCATCCCCTTTTCCTTTGTATATATTTACTATTACACTTTTGAGCCAATCCTCTGGGATTTTCTCATCTTTAATAATGGTGTTTATCAACTCAGTGACTAAGTTTACACCAATCTCCCCTGAGGCTTTTATCATCTCAGCGACAATGTCGGAGCAACCTGGAGCTTTACCGTCCTTCATTTTATTGATTGCGTCGCTCACTACAGCTGGTGCTATCAAAGGAGGGGGCCCAGATATTGGTTTTTCGATACTAAGCTGTTCCTTATCCCATTCAAACTCTACATTTAGCAATCGTTCATAGTGTACCTTCCATGCTTCTCTGATTTCATTTTCTGCATACACAATCTTCCCATTATCATCTCTAACACACTGTTCACCTATAATATCCCTACTGTCATTTTTAACTCGCCTAGCTAGGTTGAAGATCCCATTGGCATTGGGATTGTCAGTGTTACACACTTGTTCGAGGACCAGGTCCTTAATGCGATTTTTAGCATTGTAAATAACTCTTTTGGCAGTTCGTTTAGCTGCCTGGTATTCCTCCCTGCTGCCTCCTTTCTTGGGGGGGGGGGGTCTGGTTCATTAGCTAGGGTTAATTCCTCGTTGTGGGACTCAGCTCTCCGATAGCTAATCCTTTTGGTAAGGTAATGGGTTGATCTGAGATATTTTCTATTTTGATACAGCTGAGTTTATGGGGAATAATGGCTGGGGCGGTTAGACAGTTATGATCGAACCGACTTTGAAGATTAGGGGGAATTATGACGTCACCAGGTAATGTTTAAAAATGTAGGTAGAATGGGAATCCATTTTTCATGGTGAGGGGGTAGCGTTACGGCTTTGGAGGTAATAGCCTGAGCGGTTTTAATAGTGCGGCTGGCCTGGTTAGTGTTAATTTGAAGTTGGCATTCGGAGGTTAGGTGGGGTTCGTTAATCTGAGGTTCTTTTTTACTATTCTTTTGGTTAGGCGCGAGTTTAAGGGGTTCTTCGGAGATTAGATGGGGTTCTTCCTTACGGTTCTGTTTTTTTTTTTTTTTTTTTTTTTTTTTTTTTTTTTGAGAAGGGGGGTGGAAAGTTAGTTTTCTGTTACCGCAACTAATACTTGCATCTAGGTCAGTCAACAGATCGAAACCCAGATATCCATCGTACCGGGTTTCTTGAGAGGGAATGATCATGAAAGAGTGATGTGTGTCATGATCAGGGAGGGGAGTGCAAACATGGAGGGGCCTAGTTTCCCCTTGATTTGGAATGACACCGTCGTTCGCTTCAATTAATATTATGGTGGAGGGTTGCAGGGGGCCAAGAGGAACTTTGTTTTTGTGATAAAATGAAGAGAAAAGACAAGAACGCGCTGCGCCTATATCTATCAAGAATCTAGGTTTGATCCCGCTTAGGGTGAGTTTATTGTAAACGGGGTTTATCCCTGCCTGTCCCATCACGAGCCCCCGCCAGTTTGGCGGTCTGTGGACGGGGGAGGATTAAAAATCCTGACATTCTGTGATTTCCTCTCCTATCTCAATATCCTCTCCTATTTTGCTCTCTTCGCTTCCCTCTTCTCCTGCAGTCCCATCTTCGATTATGGTAGCCACGCGTCGGGGTTTGATCCACGGAAGCTGGCTCCAAAACTGAGGGATTTTTGGTCGACGTTTCAGTAGTTCCCCAAATGACTTTTTAGGGGAGACAAGGGGACACTTAGAAGTACATGGCATCCAGTCTGAGGGTCGGATCCTAGCCCATTCTTCCATTTTGTCATGGGAACGGCTAAAAGCAGTATGTGAGGGAAAAGTTGTCGGAGCTTGAGGTTGAGTAGTGGAACGGCTAATCACGGCTATCTTAGATGTCTCCTTAGTCTGTTTCAGAGCTAAGATACGCCGAATTACTGGCATGTCTACGTCATAACCCGTGGGTTCTGCTATGGCAAAATGGTCTCTCACAGGCGTGGGAAGTATCCTCAACAAAGCTCTAAGCACACACTCTTTTCTTTTGGCAGCAGTGTCCGTGGGATATACGGTCAATGCCAGTTGGTTCAACTGGTTAATTGTGTGGTCTAGATTCCCTGCGTATTTAACTTGGTGTAACTGTCTATCGGCTACAACTTCACCTAAGGATGGGCTAATTGCTGAGACGGTATAGGTTTCAAACTGGGCCCACGTTAACTGGGGAGAATCACGCACAAAACCGGACACGAGGGACATATGTCTGCCTAACTTCATGACAACAGTGTGAATTTTCGCATTGTCGTCGTTCTGGAATACAATGTCCAGGACAGGTTTCACTACTTCAAGGTAAATCGTTATATCATGGTCCTCCTGTTTAAATGGAATAATTTCTAGCGATTTTCTCACCATCATGATTCGCACACTGGTAAAGATCGACATAAATTTTAATCTGAGTCGCTATGCCGTGTTGAGACACAGCTGCCACCAGTGATATGCTGGGCAATAATATTTGCCTGTGTATCTTAGTTCACTCTTTCCACTATAGGAAAGCTTCTAAGAACTACAACCTCAGCAGGAACACAGCTTACTCCAGATATACAATTATAAATCTCCTCAATCTCTACCAATGATACAGAATACACGGTTGGGTTTCACAAGTTTTTATTTCACTTTGTATCAGGGCACTTGGCATAGAACATGAATGATTATTAGGTTGAATGGTATCTAATGGTGAAATACTCTATAACCTACTTCAAGAAGGAATAATAATATTCTTGAAGTATAGATAATGCATAATCAATTTACACAAAACATAGATAATTCACAATTGAGTAACAAATGATGAATACATAAAGATAGCATAAATGAGCGGCTAGTCTCAAAGGACAACAGGGGTATCCTGAAGGTCAAGGTTAGCGTGTGCCGTGTGGTAAAAAGGTGATGCGGTTTAGGGTCAAAATACTGAGGTCACGACGTCTCAAATAGACCTAATAAATGATATATAAATATCAGTTGAAGGACAAATAGCTAATGAGTTATAAATAAGAAAGGAGGTTTTAATTTCTTACTTACGTATATGGTTAGATTTAATAATCGCAGATCCGGGAACTGAGCAAACAAAGATTCATCTTATAGAAAAGATCAAAATTAAAGAGAGAGATTATAGCGCTCTACTAATGTATATAGTTAGATATAATATTCACAGTTCAGGAAACTGACCAAACAAAGATTCGTCTTATAGAAAAGATCAAAGCCCTCGACATATAATATTAACGCGATATGGGAAAAATGGAATTACGATGAATTCAAGTTAAATGTTTAAACTGGGGGTGAATCCAGGAAACATAAATCAAAGGGAGTTTACTTAAATACACAACAAGTAATACACTGTGAACATTTATAACCGATATGCGTACCCTGATGATCCTAATTAACTTCAAATCATATCTGTCAGGGGTGTTCAAGTATTTACGTGTAGCGTGTGGGTAATCGGGCCGAATGGATATATATATAATCTGTTAGTAATACATGAATATATATTACAAAATACATATATAGATCAATCCCAGGATAGCGTTTGTACTGTACTCACGACACTAGTAAACAAGGGACTAAGGAGAGAATGAAAGATATCTGGTATTTACGTTAATGGAACACGTAACATATCCTACACAACCTTGCAATAATCACACAACACGATAAGTAAAACAGAAAGCACTTAATTTCGGGTAGGAGTATAGCAGAGGTGGGCCTCATAGACATCTGACACACGTGGAGCGACCAAGTACAGGGTGCGTCTGGCCTGGGTGCCAAGGGGGTACGGTCCAGGGGTACCTCCACACAGGTAGCACTAACGCGGGTCACTTCCGGGACGGCCTCCACACACACACTCTCGGCTGGTCACAGTCTCTACTTGCAGGGCACGATTAAGAGGATTTTGGCTAACCTCATTCGGATGGTGCTATCCGATAGAGTGATTCATGTATACTCTCCCACAGAAACTCCATGGGACACAGTGCCTCGACTTGCCTAACTCAAGCCTGATTTCGGCCAGGTAGTATTGGACTTTACAGAGAGTGACAAGTCGGCGGTTTCCGGAACATAAGGCGCATGGAAAATATAGTTTTTTATTTATTGCTTGGTTGTCTAACGTCTTAAAAATACAATGCATACATGAATAAATGGGGAATAGTGTGCTTTATTAATTAATACTAAAATGTAGTAGATGACGCGAGGGTTGAAGGGCGTGATCGTAGCTCTCTCCCTGTGTATCATCCTTCTCAACATCCAGAGGGGATGTGCCGATATACAGGTGCACAGGGGACCGGTAGTGTACCAGGTCAACACTAAGCAAGTATTGAGGGACCTCGGCACACTGAAATCACACACAAGTGAAATCTTTGTCACCATTCCTGCCTGGGCATCTACATATCTCGGTAAGCCGCAGCGTATTAGCAAACAGTCTGGCACAACCTCGCTACATCACCTATTGTGCTACACTCTAATTAGCTGTGGAGACATAGAGACTAACCCAGGCCCCAGCTCAACATTGAAGAAACCTCACCACAAATCAAGTAAGGCAGACACCGACATTTCAACAGTCCCTAGCAGTAAAATTTGTTATAACAAACTGGGCAAGCAGGCACCCCAGTCTCCCGTCACGCTTCAACTCCCAACCAAGACCGCAGGGCAACCGCCAACACAGTGCCAACACTCTACCTACTCAACATTACCCTCAACTGTATCATCACTACCACAGATATCGGTGACCCAAGTAACACAACATGCAACCAGAACACCCAAAAAAGCAGGAAGCTCTAGCAAACACATCGACGATGAAGTAACAGCAACGAATAAGAAAGACAAGAGAAACCACCCACCCCCCACAACACGACGCCGCTGCACAACAAATCAACCAAACCTACTACAACACAACCCAACACTATCGGCGACCCAGGTAGCTCAACATGCAACCAGAACAGCTAAAAAAGAAGGGATCAGTCGCAACAACATCAACAATAAAGCAGCAACAACGGCCAAGAACAAGGACATCAAACAACAAATACAGGTAGGGGTGGGAGGGGGGCAAGGGGGAGCCACAACCTGTCCCCATCTCACGCGCTCACACCCCAGCAGCCGCTCACGGCGCTCAGCTGATCACCACACCGCCAGACGTACGATGAACAGTAACAGGAAAATATGTATAGTGTGCGATATTGGATTCAACAAAAGGAGTACAACTTCACAATGTAGTAGTTGTAATGAAACAGTACACGATCGATGTACTTACGTTACTAGCAGAAACGAAGTGGAATGCGATAAATGTAGGGAAGTAGCTATTAAGGGTCCTAAAATAATTTGTGAAATATGTGAATCACTCATAACAAGAAAACAAAGGATCCTAAACTGTTAAGTGTAAAACTGTAGCTCACATAAAGTGCATCTCTAAGAAGACCAACAGTGAAGAACGGGAATTCCTATGCAACATGTGTGCCTTGCATTTACTACCGAATATTAATGTAAATGAACCAAGTATTAACAACTCAGAATCCAGCCAGGACACATTCAAAATCAAAGATGAATACAGAGTGTTCACCAACAAAGGGCTCCATCTTATCCACATTAACGCCAGATCAATGTGCCATAAATTGTCAGAAATAAACTTGTTAGCTAATAAGGCCAAAGCTTCAATAATTGCAATCACAGAAACCTGGCTGGATTCAAGTATAAACGATGGTGAAATAAACATTCAAGGTTTCAACATGGTTAGGAATGATCGCAATAGGCAAGGGGGAGGAGTATGTCTGTATGTAAAAAACAACCTCACACACACAACTAGGACCGACCTCCATGTAGAAAATCATGAAGCTCTGTGGATCGACCTACACCTGCCGAGGACAAGACCCATCACAATTGGGGTGTGCTATAGGTCACCAGACGACACACAATTCTTGACCAAATTTGAACGAACTTTGTCATCGCTAGACCCTCAGAATGAATCCATTATACTAGGGGATTTTAACCTGTGTTACAAACAACGAAATAATAGGCTTGTACGAGAATATAGGCACATACTGACAATGCACAATCACAAACAACTCATCACAACCCCACACATATCTCTGAGAACACTGCCACAATATTAGACCACATAAACTGTAACAGAGACGACAAAATATCCCAATCAGGGGTTATACAGACTGGGATAAGTGATCACTTCGTCACATATTGCACACGGAAAAACACAAAAATTACCCGAGAGAATCACAAGGTTATCAAAACAAGGTCACTCAGAAACTACAACAAAGAAACATTTCTGGACATTTTATGGAATACAGACTGGTCTCCAGTGTTTGGAAGTACAAACGTTAATGACGCATGGGTTGGCTTCAGAACCATCATCACAAACATCCTAGACGAAATAGCTCCTCTGAAAGACATACGAATTAAAGCAAGGTCAGACCCATGGATCAACAATGACATACTACACCATCTGGAACACAGAGACAATCTGTTAAAAAGGCTAGTGAAACATTGACAGGATCAAGGTCTGAAACATGAGTTCAACAGGGCCAGGAATAAACTAAGTAGAAAAATCAAATCAGCGAAAACTAATTATTTCCACAATAAGGCAGAGGAATATCAGAATAACCCAAAGAAACTATGGAGGCACCTAAAAACAACAGGCTACAGCAACAAGGCAAGGGATTCGTCTAACACTAATATTGCTCTCAACATTAATGATCAGGGTTACCACGATAAACGACAAATTTCAACCTACTTCAACACCTTCTTCACCTCCATAGCAAACACATTTGCACAGAACCTACCGCAACCTCTCAATAAATACACGACAACAACGGCCACCTTTCGAAATTTCTACAGAGATAAAGGCATACACCCGAACACATTTGGATTGCAAAATGTTACACCAAAATACACTTTTGACGAGCTCTCTAACCTAAATGTACATAAAAGCACAGGACCAGACAAAATTCCTGCAAAATTTCTACGAGATGGAGCCATTGGTATAGGAGGTCCCCTAACCCACATCATCAACCTGTCAATTAACACCAACACTGTACCTGCTGAACTGAAGGAAGCTATTGTAACCCCTCTATTCAAGAAAGGAAATAAACTAGAAGTTGGCAACTACAGACCAGTTAGCATATTATGTATTGTATCTAAAAATCCTTGAAAGAGCGGTATACACCCAAATTGAACACTACCTCAACGAAAATTATATATTTTATAAGTTTCAATCAGGTTTCAGATGCATGTACTCGACTGACTCCTGTTTCATCCACTTAACAGATCACATTCGTAAAGAAATGTCTAAAGGTAACTACACCGGTATGGTTCTTCTTGATCTACAAAAAGCGTTTGACACAGTAGACCATGATATCCTATGTAATAAACTACAAGCAATGGGCATTGGGTCTGTGAACTGGTTTAAATCTTATCTTAGTGGTAGAACACAATGAGTCAAAATTGATGATAATATATCTGATCCTATGCCAATTAACTGTGGGGTCCCGCAGGGAAGCATCCTTGGTCCCTTACTCTTTCTCTGTTATGTGAACGACATGGAACTGAGCGTCTCGTGTAAATTATTACTGTATGCTGACGACAGCATGCTTCTGGTTTCAGGAAAAGACCCAATAAGTAATGCCGCTTCACTTTCCAAAGAACTAGAATCATGTAGTGAATGGCTAGTGGACAATAGACTATCTCTTCACCTGGGCAAGACGGAAGCCATCTTATGTGGGACAAAACGCAAACTGAAAGACATTGTGGGCTTCTCGGTCAACTGTAATGATATTCCTATAACAACAGTGTCACAAGTTAAATATCTCGGACTAAAACTGGACTCGAGTTTGTCAGGTGAAACAATTTTGGAATCTATCCTGTGTAAGTGTAAAGCACGTATAATATACCTGTATAGACAGGTCGTATGCTTGCCAGCGGCGACCAAAAAGACCCTTTGCCAAGCGCTTGTTCAATGTCATTTTGACTATTCTGTGTCATCCTGGTACTCTGCATCATCTAAATCAACACGGCACAAACTTCAGGTCACTCGGTTAGGTTCATGCTGAACCTAGGACCCAGATCACATGTTGGCCAGGAACAACTTCAGTCACTAGGTATGCTCAATATCTCTGACAGGGCCAAACAAATCAGGCTCACTAATGCCATCAACATTTTCTATGACAGAGCTCCAGAGTATCTTAAGAGTGATTTTGTTAAAGGAAATGAGAGGAGTGGACATAATACAAGAAACAGGATGTTTAATTTTAAGGTCCCGAGAATCCAAGGACAGGGTAAGCAAACATTCTTCTTCACTGCCATCAAAGACTGGAACGACCTACCCCAGTCAGTCCGTGAAAAGAGAACACTGTGAGAACACTGTATTCCTTCAGACGTAGCCTGAAGGAACACCTGAACCGGACAGCTGCGAGAAGGGAGCACCAAGCTTATGTCTACTACTAAATACGACATAAGAGATAGGCAAACCAAACTGAAATTATTACTGATTACGGATTACTGATATTTACCATAGGATGTAAGGTATCTTAAAATAACCCCCTAGAAATACTTTCTCTAAAGTATCTATTTATGTTATTCTCCCCTTTTCCCCAGCTAACCTAATCCCACAAGGACCCCAATGGAAATACGCCTAATGGCCTTATTGGGCTATCCTTAGTTGGAATTATGCAAAGCTGGTACATGTCATATTTGTAACATACTATGTGGTACCAACTCTGTAAATTGCTAACTGAATAAATATTATTATTATTATTATTATTATTATTATTATTATTAATGGTACATATGATAAATCATTTACATAGTTGGAGGCCTCTGTCCATTCAGAGGCTGGTATGGAATGGCTTGCTTATCTTCTTGTTTCGTGGCATTCCAAGCACAACCCTGTCTAGCTGTGATAGTGGTGTATTAAACGCCCGGGTGGTTGAAGAGGAATGAAGGAGGTTGGTGTCTAATTAACATAAAATCCTCCTCCGTATAGTCCAGGTCTGTCCCAGGTGCGG
>JBAKBP010038380.1:0-16224 GCA_037953745.1 Lithodes maja
GATTTTTACCTCCATATATATATATATATATATATATATATATATATAGGGTGGTCCTTCGTGAGGGGTAAATTTTCGAATTCATATATTTTAAGCTCCAATCCCCGGAATTTGTTGGAATAGTCGAGAAAACTCTCCTGGTGAAGTTATTTTCAAATTCCAACAACATTTACCCCTCCCTCATCGACCTTGAAGTTTAGCCTCAGTTTCTCGGGGCGGCTGACATTAGAACGACGACATATCGGCCTGTGCTGAACTTTGAAACGCTCCTATAATGTCCAATCATCTCTTTTGATGTGATACATCGATCTGTGTGTTTGTGTACAATGTGTATTATGTGTAATGTGTATTACTCGTTCTTCTCACCGCCCCCCTAACAAATTTTTTTCTTTTCAGGTTGAGTCATCACTCATCAATCTATCATTCTATCAAGCATGGCAGCAGTGAACCATCGCTATTTGATTGGTCCGTTGCAAAACATTGCCGGGTCTCAACTTCCCTCGGAAGAAGAAGTGCTGGGACTGTTGATATACCGAATCGAGGTCGAGAAGAAGTCTGTGCGGGAGGCGGCCAACGATGTCATGAAAATTGTCATTGAGCTCTGGTTGAAGGCCAGGATCCCATTCCAGCGAAAGGACACCATCCTGGCAAAGATTGAAAAACTCCATAAGGAGTTTGGAAACGTCATGCGGAACAAGGGGCGTGCTGGCTCTCAAGCTGTGCGTGAGGAAGCTTTCAAGAAGCGGACGAAGAATCTCTTCGATGTCGCCGCCACCAATGCCCTGGACGTCCTCACAAATGAGGAGGATAAGGCATTTCTGCTAGCTCAGCGCAAACCCGGTCGCTGTGGACAGCTGGGATCTGTTGACACACGGTTAGCTGCCGTGGAGGCCCGCACCGCTCAACGCCGTGAGCTGCAGGAGAGACAGAGGCAGCATGCGGAGGATGAAGCCAGCACGTCCATGACCCCAGTGGAATTGGAATCGTCGTCCACCTCTGCAGATGAGAGACGAGGAGAGCGGAGACGGAGAAGCGAGACCTCCAAAGTGCCCCAGGAGAGCTATGACAAACGTGATCACGCCAAGTGTGGCAGCGTGTCTGGACAGGACCAAGATGACCGACCGGGGAGCAGTCTATGTCCTGTCGGCGGCAGCCCCACTCGCTCGGCCATGACGTCTCCGAGCTGAACATCAACCGCAGCTCAATCCGGTGGCATCGGCGGAAACACCGGACGGATGCTTGTGTGGCATTCAAGGAGGAGCTATGGGGGGGCTGCACGCTCATTGTAAAAGGTAAACAGGAAAGGTATATATAGAGGGTGGAGGATCAGAGGAGGCGAAAATCAGGGGGCAAATGTCTGCTATTGGTGGAGGGGTATTATAGGAGTGTTAGAGAGAGATCCGCGTCACGCAGGCGCACTGGATGCGGGAAGGTGGTGGTCGGTTGGCGAGGTCGAAGCTGATTGGCAGCGTGTCAAGGGGCGTGGCCTAAGTTGCGTAGTACGTGTGGTGCCGGCAGAAGACGAAGCTGAAGGAGGTAGCGTGGGGGGCTGCGTCAAGGGCACCGGGGGGCCCTTGTATATATGTATATATATATATATATATATATATATATATATATATATATATATATATAGAGAGAGAGAGAGAGAGAGAGAAATGAGAGTAAAATTCATTGATAAATTTAGCACCACATAATTATGAATCGAGTAATGTATACTTCAGGCAAAGAAGTCCGTAATACAGAAAAATAAACAAACTTCTTCCAACATCAACACACACGTATGCTATATATAATGGATCGATAGCATTATCTTTTTCTTATACAATCTTTATAAAAATGGTTTTTGATCTTATTGCGTTAATATGTAAATACATTTCACGTACAATTGTCTTGTAAATGAAAGTATTTCAGCAGTATGGCAAACTATAAAAGAGACTTGTCTCACAACAGCAACAAAGTTAACAATACCATCGACGACCGCAACACAAACTGCACTACTCCTAGACCTATTGTGTTTGATGCAGGTAAACATCCTCAGATGAAAATCATTATATTTTTCATATTAGGCTCTTGACTATAGGAGGTCATTCCTAAGCTAAATTAAAGCACCTAGTTGTAGCTAGAATATAAAGAAAGAGGATAATGTTGTTCTATAAAATTATCTCGAGACAGATACTGACCTAATATCTAAGAGAGACCTTTTATATCAAAGGAAGTACAAAGAGAATCAAGCAACAACAGGTCTAGTGACCCCTCTAGGCTGCTTGTCCTCCAAAACACAGGATCAAGTGTCCAAACAGTGGTTTATAGTGGGTAGGGAAAATTGAAAAGGGAACTACTGCCCTGGAGCTAATGTCCGTGGCAGGATTAGGATGTTAGTAGGGGACAGATGGGTTAGTAACACAACGCAATTATACGTGATCTTTCGTATATCTGGGAAAAAGAGAGTAACGTCTTAGTAATATACTATATTATGCAATACTCCTTGAGGAATCTGAGGGGGGGAAAATAATATAATTATTCATTTACAAACGCAGTAAGTCGCGGGTTTGAGGCAAGATATTTGTTTAGGCGAAGTTTAACACTCAAAGAGCGGCTGGTGGAGTATATTTCACCGTGCCGCCCAGCGTTTTTTTTTTTACCATAAATGCTCTTTTTCATGCATAAACAAGAGCCAGAGCGTAATACAATTATGTATCCCTGAAAGGGCGTAAATTAAGCTTTCCAATGACACCAGAACCATCCTTCTACGATCACGGGTTGTCTTGCAACGATTGTGCAACCGAAGGGCAAAATTGCTAAACTACGGTCATTTCGTTACATAATTACGTGTGTAGCGAGGGAGGGAGGGTGGAGTAGTGTGGAGTACATGTCAGTAGACCCACGACGGCCGTGGCGAGCGGTCATGAGGTAACCTACGCTCCTCCCGTCGCTCGTCTCTCTCTCAGAGCCAATATTGCGCCAAAATTGCACACAGACTTAAGTCGGGCCCCGCCACATTGTCCAGCTTTTTAGATACGGACTTAAGTCGGGTCCCGCTAAAGAAGAGTTAAAAGAATCAACTATGCTGCAGTCTATAACGTCTCGGGGAAGCCCATTCCACAAGTTGACAACTCAATTGAAGAAGAAATTCTTAGATTTGTGGGAGTTAAATGATTTACCAATAATTTTGCAACCATTTCCCCGTGTGTAATTAGATTGGTCGATAGTGAAGTACTTACTACTGTTCATATTATCGATGCTTTTGATGATTTTGAACACTTGATTTAAGTCACCTCTTAATTTGCGATGGGTTAAAGGAATTATATTTAAATATCTAAGACAATCCTGGAAGTAAAATAGTTTTTGCGTCATCCATAATAGTATTGAAGACATAATCGTACTGGGGCTATCAAACACCTACTATTATATAGAATATAGACTTTAATAACAATCATTAATCATTATAATAATCTTCTTAGATCCGTTAAGAGCCAACTCTGTCATAAGATTTAGAGTTTGTAACAGTATACCACAGATAGGATAATTATGATGTTTTTTACACCAACCAACTTCACATCTAAACTCAATTAATGATATCAACAAATACATGTGGCACTCAGAGGACTCGAACCCAGGATACTCACATCGAAATTCCACACACTATGCATTACGCTATCAAGACAGTTAACACAAATTTCAGCTAGCTTAAGGTTCCTATGTACTGTTAAGTGGTGCAATCTAACTTTGATGAAAGGGAGCCGATAACACAAGACCTTCCATTTCACCTGGTTAGTCCTACTCCAGACCTAGATGTTTCAGACCTAGATAAAGGCAATAATGATTGAATCTCTTTCACTCGTCTGTCGTTCCCCCATAGACGCCAAGTCGGAGCAAAATTTGTAGCACTTATCAATGCCTGGTGTTCTGTGGTGGTCACTTTGCCGAACGGTGTATAACTGATTTATCCTTAACCTCTCGGCTGCACAACCCCTGTAGTATATACCATATCCCTGTGCGTAGGTATTTATATTCAATCCTCACTAAAATCGTTAATGTACCATAATTATAATTAATATTTATCCATATGTGCCTATTTTATGTTTAATTTGAAGATAGTAACATGTGACAACAATAAAACAAGTGGGAATAGTGTTTGGGGGGTGATAAACACGAAATATTGCCGAGCGGTTCATTCATGAAGTTGACAGAGAGAGAGACAACACCCTAGCTTCACGAGCTCTGGAGAGAGACTGGAGGTAGTGCGGGCTTGTCTCTCTCTCTATCCTCACTCCACCTCCTTCCCTTTTGACCTTGAAACCGGGTAGGAAGTTTTGGCGCCATAAATAAACCGATAATCACAGGAATAAGATAAAAATAGGTGATAATTGAAGGGGGGGGGGAAAGGAGGGGACTTTGACACATGAGAAGGAGTGATTGGAGGTATGGAGGGGAATTATCTCACTTAAACACATTTTTTTTTTTTTTTTTTAAAGTGCCACTGGGGTGTTTTAAGTATTTTTTTTAGGCCTAGGATCTTAAGAGTCTCCCCGCAGTTGCCCAGTAAAATCTCTTAAGAGTCTCCCTGCAGCTGCCGGCTTAATGAGTACAGTATATAAGAACATAAGAACATAAGAAAATGGGAGTCTGCAGAAAGTCGGTCGGCCCACACAAGGAAGATCCCTGTCACACCCAACCCCAATTACAAGGCCTAATTATAGACCCAACTCACTATTACCTTGAGGACTGACCTCACCAAAACGGTCAGAGATCAACGCAAGATTTCGGGGTCTGCAGAGTGTCGATTGGCCCACACCCGGCAGATCCCCCCTCATACCCAACCCATCTCGTCCATATGCTTATCTAATTTTATCTTAAAGCTCCCTATCGTTTTCGATCCTACCATATCACTCGGTAGCCTATTCCACATGTCTACAACTCTGTTACCAAACCAATATTTGCCTATATCTTTTCTGAAACGAAATTTATCTAATTTGAAACCATTTGTTCAAGTTCTTTCACTATCACTGAGCTTCAGTACATTTTTCATGTCTCCTCTATTAATCCCACTAACCCACTTGAACACCTCTATCATATCCCCTCTAACTCTGCGTCTTTTTAACTAATGTAAGCCTAATTTTTTCAACCTTTCTTCATATGGTAGATTTCTAATATTATGAATAATTTTTGTCATTCTTCGCTGTACTCTCTCCAACGAATCTATGTCCATTCTGTAATAAGGACACCAAAATTGGACAGCATAAGCCATATGAGGTCTCACTAATGATAAGTAAAGTTTTAAGATATCATCGGTAGTTCTGTTACTCACACTCCTTGAGATGAACCCGAGAATCCTGTTTGCCTTGTTACGAACGCTTACAGTATACACTGTTTTCTAGGCTTCAAATCGTTGCTAACAAACACACCTAAATCTTTCTCGCAGTCTGAGTGTTCTAGTGACGTATTAACTAGCTTATATCTTACATTAGTATTTGTCTTCCCTATCTGTAATACCTTGCATTTGTATACAGTATAATGTATACTGAAACCATTAATATATATATATATACAGTATATATATATATATATATATATATATATATATATATATATATATATATATATACACACACACACACACACACACAGTGAGTTGCTTATCCGTGTAAGTTAGTCGTTGTTTACTTCCTAAAATGAACGCACTTATCTAGTATTAGATTGATTTAAGTAAAGTTAATATTTATAATAATGAAAGTGGTAATTACACTACTTTCTCATACATGTGTCCAAAACAAATCCTTCCTTAGAGTTATTGTATCGTCTGTGCGTAGAAAACTCAATATATAATAGTATAACATGCTGGCTTGTTTGGAGATCTGTAGGTGTATCACTTTTATTTACACAGGTTAGTATATATAACAATAACAGGCCAGTTAAAATGTTGAGCCCTTCTCCAAGTCAAGGGGATTTATTTTTATTCCCCGGCTCAATAACTCCACCTGCTCAGCGACAGATGGTTCACACTATGGCTTAGCCGGCAACCTTTGATCAATAATTTTATACTGGCAACATTTTGGGATTAATTCAGGGTTGGTATCGGTGTTCAGACTGGAGATAAGCTTGCTTGGGTTACATAATTCATATGTAAGTATTAATACAGCAGAGTTGTCCAAAAGAAAGTTGTCGTTATGAGTGCTTGTGTGATCCAGTCTAAAGAGAGCACTTACGGGTGTGTGTGTCAGCTGTTGGGTGGCCGGGATGCCATTATGTTTATCCAACCCAGATCGGACATAACCTTGTATACCATATTTCTGTACAATATATGTAACAAAGATAATATATGAGTAAAAAACAAGAGGAAATCGATTGAGAGGAAGACTTACGAGGAGATGGAGAGATGGTGTGGTAAAAGCATTGGAAGATAGAGAGATGACTGAAGAACAGGCAAAAGAAGTGGTGATGAATAAGAATGAATGGACAATTATTGTGAATAGATGAGTGATGACAAGGTCGTAGGAAGTGGGTTGTTGTTGTTGCTGTTCCCCAGGCTGTCTGGCCGAACAACCCCAAGGTCCCGAGCAAGGCCAAGGCCACAAACGAGCGCCACCACAAAACCTTCCCTGCTTACCACTAGTAAAACCCGGATGACCGATGCCACTCCAAGGCAGGGAGCTGAGGAGGGTGCAGAAACGCCCGGGAAACCAAAGTCCCACCCAAGGCCCTGTGCCCCTCAGCAATTATGAAGGGAAAGTTGAGGGGCAAAGGAAAAATGTGACGCTTTGGCTCCCAATCTGCCAACCTCTAGGTTGGCAGTAGCGAGGTCAATCCACGGAAGAGACGCCGTCATTTGAGATCTAGAAAAATATATAAGTAAGAGGAACAGTCAGAGTAAGTTATCAGTATGGCAGAGATCACTCAGCTCTCACTCTGATAGACCAGCCCATCACCACTTGACTAGAACCCAATCCTCTCAGCATCAGCGAGGAAAGACCCTAGAAAGCCGCCTTTGGCGGGGGATAGCTCCCCTATTTCAACTCCTTTCGGGGTTGGGCGCAAGTTGGACTAGATAATTGGCTGTCAGGCGCTTGGCCCGGGGAGTTGGAGTATGTATGAAGGGCCATGCCTGGAAGTGATGTGGGCGGGCATTGTGGTGTGCGTCTGCCTGCTGAGACCAGAACCTCTCCGTGAGGTCTGGGACCTGGCAGTCTTGCTGGGGACCCCAAAATAATGGGCCTTGATCTCTGGGTCTTCTCCTGGACGACGTAGATGTATGTGAATTTCATATATTTATTTTATTGTGTTGCTTCTGTTCGAGCTCTGTCTCGAGTCAGCCACCCCCAGCTATGGGGAATGTGCCTTAGTATATACTGTACATACATGCATACATATGTAGCATATCAGTATGATCTACGAGCATCGAAGCGGCATTTGAGGCTTATAGGAAATGAGGAAGATGAGAAGCGGTAATGGTTCCACTGTACAGTCAAAGAGTACATGTCCATTAGTATCATATAATGAGACTGGACATTGAGATGGGAGACCCAGTAATTCAACATGTGATGCTCATTCAGAGTTACAAAATTGTAGCACCACTGTATTATAAATGTTCCTCTAAATACTGAACAGATATTACCAGCAGCATTCGATCAATCTACCCCAGCCCAGTTGGATAAAAAGGTGCGTCAAGGGTGGAGTGCTCAGACCTATTGAGCAGTTATTGGCTCCAACAGAGTTCGTGACCAAGTGGCTTTTGTTGACGGTCGCCTGGGATGTGTGTGTGTGTGTGTGTGTGTGTGTGTGTGTGTGTGTGTGTGTGTGTGTGTGTGTGAGAGAGAGAGAGAGAGAGATAATGTATGTGTATTGAAGTGCATGTGTGTGTTTGTGTCAATGAACAAGATTTAGAGTGTTTATTCTCTCGATTTCACACCCACCCACAACCTGACTGTCATTACCAGGACAGACTCAGACAGTACAGTAGAGAGACTCAAGTAACATCCACATCTGACACGTCTAGATTTAATTTTCCAGGTTATCAACTGCTCCAAAATTTCAGACCTAAAGGAGGTGTATGTTGCTTCGCAAAAATCTGAAATTGCCCTGGAGGAGGTTACTAGTTTCAATTGTCCCTATTTTGATTATTCTATGTACAAATTAATTTCTGCTGGTAAATTTAAATACATATGTTGCATCTACCGTTCCCCAAATACTCCTCCAGAGCAAAGTCTTTTTGATTCTCTGTCCTCACACCTCAGTGTCCTCAACTTAAATGCTTCTTCTGAAATCAATGTGTTGGGTGATTTTAATGTCCATAATGTTGAATGGCTCACTCATTCAGCCAGGACTGATGATGCTGGTCTTGAATGTGAGCTATTTGCAGACTCATTTAATCTCACTCAACTAGTCAACTAACCCACCCGTGTACCAGATAATCCTAATCATAATTCCCACCTACTGGACTTATTTTTAACAACCAATTCAGAAAATTATGATGTTACAGTGAGGTCCCCGCTTGGATCTTCTGATCACTGTCTGATACAGGCCACCTGTCTATCACCTACCACACCTTCCCACTCTGAACCTGTTTTGGTGACTAAATGGCATTACGATAGGGCAGACTGGGAGGGTCTTCAAGGTTTCTTTATTGATATTCCCTGGACCTCTTTCTTTTTCTAATGATGCACACTCCACCTTGAGCCACATACAAGATTTTGTAAAAATTGGAATGGAAACTTTTATTCCTCATCAAAAGTACAGTACAAGATCTAATTCACCTAAATGGTTTGACCATAATTGTGCTAGAGTAACTGAACAAAAAACAATAGCCTACAATGCATACACACGATCAAAAACACATGAAGCCTTTAATTACTTTAGAAACATCAGAAATCATGCCAAAACTGTATTAAACCTAACTAAATCAAACTTTCTCCACAAGCAGGCAAATAAACTTCTAAATAATCCAAATGATAACAAAATATTTTGGTCTACTCTTAACTCATTCAAATCCAACTTCACTACTGCTTCATCCATTCCACCATTAAAATCTCCGACTGGCCATCTTGTAAGTGACCCACGAGGTAAAGCTAACCTTCTTGCGGATATTTTCTCCACCAACTCAACCTTAGATGAAATAAATCAAGATGTCCCTGTACTTAATTTTAATTCGCTTGAAATTCCCTCACTTAAGATCCACACCAGACATGTCAAAACTATTTTGCAGAATCTCTCAGTAGATAAGGCTCCTGGTCCAGATGAAATTCCTCCAATAGTACTTAAGAATTGCTCCTTGGTGCTCGCTCCTGTATTGGCAAAACATTTCCGTCTGTGTACTCATACCTCATGCTTCCCAGTACCCTGGAAAGAAGCAAACATCCATCCAGTTCCTAAAAAAGGTGCCTCTTCAGATCCATCAAACTACAGACCAATAGCTATAACTTCCACTCTTGGTAAAGTCTTTGAAATTATATTAAATAATCACATAATTAAGCATCTTGAGAATAATAAATTAATCAGTGATAGGCAATATGGTTTTAGACGATGTCGATCAACTGCAGACATTCTTTGCCTTCTTACGCATCAAATCAACCAAGCTACAGACCAACATGGTGAAACACATACAATAGCACTGGATATATCAAAGGCATTTGATAGAGTCTGGCATCAATCCTTATTGTCGAAGATGTCACACTACGGCCTTGCATCATTAGTTCCACTAATTTCTTCTTATCTTCATACCAGAAAAATATGTGTAATGGTAGATGGCCTTTATTCTCAATTTCACTCAGTAAATGCTGGTGTTCCCCAGGGATCAGTTTTGGCCCCAACTCTGTTCCTCATTCATATCAATGATTTCATATCTACCACTCATAATCCAATACATTCCTACGCAGATGACTCAACACTCCACAGTTCCTTCACATTTACCAATTTTTTCACCCAACCCGATCTTATAAATTCAAAAATAAACACTGCAATTTCTCTGAACCAGGACCTTTCTAGAATTAATGAATGGGGACAAAAGAATCTAGTTTCCTTTAATGCACAGACAACCAAGTACATTCAATTTTCTAACAGACAGAATCTCACTGACTCCCATATATTTTTTAATGATGTAAATATTCCCACTTCCCCTAGTATTGACATTCTCGGTGTAACATTAACTACTAACTTGAGCTGGACACATTATGTTAGAAGCATTGCTAAGAATGCTTCTAAAAAACTGGGACTCCTGTACAGAGCTCGAGAATTCTTCACTGACGAGCAGTTGGCCGTAATATATAAAAGTCATGTGCGTTCTCAGATGGATTACTGTTCACCTCTGTGGGGTGGAAGTGGAGTGGTTGCATTGAGGCAGTTGGACAAAATTCAAAATAAAGCTATTAGATTAATCAATAACCCTGCAATCACACAGGACCTTCCTACATTTTCCATACGAAGAAACGTTGCATCCCTTGCATTATTCTACAGATATTTTCACAGCAATTGTTCCGAGGAACTTGCTTCAATTGTGCCGCCTCTCCACATCTTTCCCCGTAGAACTAGGGCAGCTGAGAGCGTCCATGAATTTACACTTTCTCCCCCACAATGCAGAACTTCTGCTTATCAGAATTAATTTATCCCCAGAGCTACTACTCTTTGGAATTCACTTCCCTCGAATTGCTTTCCACAAACTTACAATCTACAAATGTTTAAATCAAGTTGTTACAAACATTTTATGAATGGAGGATGCCTTTAGGCACATGGACCTTTTTGTTTTATCTGTGTTTTCCTTCCTCCGTTCATTGTCTCTTAAAAAAAAAAAAAAAAAAAAAAAAATGTACCGGGGGTTGCTGTTTAGTATTCAGAAATAAATTTTCTGATTTCATAATAACATCTCCAAAATTAGTTTTCCACTCTCAGCTTGCTCAAAGAAAATTGCAAAGGTTGAAATAACAAAACTAAAGGTTTCTAAACACCTCTGATGGTCACAAAGTATTTTTAGTAACCCAGAAAGGACGCAAATTGCATTATTATGCACGAATAGTTTGATCCATTTGTATTAAATTAAATTTACAAGAAGGTGTATAACATACCTTTTTTATAATTTATAGTTATCCTATATTTGTCTTTCTATTCTATCTATCCAAACTCAACCAAGCTACTCATCAATGCGGCCATCTGTCATAGCCATCTCAAAGTCTAGGTCTCGCACCCTTGTACAAAGGAGTACAAAGGAAATCAAGCAACAACAGATTTAGTGACCCTTCTAGGTTGCTTGTCCTCCAAAACACTGAGGATCAAGTGTCCAAACAGTGGTTTAGAGTGGGTAAGGGAACATTGGAAAGGGAATTACTGCCCTGGAACTAATGTCCGTGGCAGGATTAGGAAGTTAGTAGGGGACAGATGGGTTAGTAACTGAGGGGGGGATAAAATAAAGTTATTCATTTACAAACCCAGTCAGTCGCGGGTTTGATGCGAGATATTTGTCTAAGCAGAGTTTAAATGAATCGACGGTGATGCATTCTATAACGTTTCGGGGAAGCCCATTCCACAAGTTGACAACTCGATTGAAGAAGAAATTCTTAGATTCGTGTGAGTTAAAAGATTTACCAATAATTTTGCAACCGTTTCCCCGCGTGTAATTAGATTGGTCGATAGTGAAGTACTTACTACAGTTCATATTGTCGATGCCTTTGATGATTTTGAACACTTAATTAAGTCACCTCTTAATCTGCACTGGGTTAAAGGAAATAGATTTAATTCTCTAAGACGCTCTTCGTATGGTTTGTTCTTTAGGCTAGGTATCATTTTGGCAACTCTACGTTGAACTCGTTCTAGCTTGTTTATATCTTTTTGGTAATAAGGGCACCAGGATTGAACGCAGTATTCCAGAATAGGGCGGACTAAGGAATTGTAAAGGGTTAGGATAACTTCTTTGGATTTATGCTCAAATGACCTGTCTATAAAGCCAATTATTTTGTTTGCCTTCTTAACAACTTCTGAACATTGTTGACTCGGTTTTAGGTTACTCGATATTGTTACTCCCAGATCGGTTTCTCTGTTTACATTCTTAAGCTGAGTGCCATTCATCGAATAGTTTGCTTTCTCATTTAGGTATCCGATATGTAGTACTTTACATTTATCCGCATTGAAACTCATTTGCCAAATTTGGGCCCAACATGCCAATTTATCTAGATTGTGTTGCGTTGCATATCGTCAACTTGTTCTTTTGAGAGTACGCTATTTGCAATTTTGTATCGTCAGCAAATTTTGAGATTGTACAGGTGAGACCCTCATCTATGTCGTTGATGTTGATTAGAAAGAGAATTGGTCCTAGTACCGATCCCTGGGGTACCCCGCTACTTACATTGGTCCATTTAGATGCCTTACCATTTAAGGACTACTCTTTGCTTTCTGTCGCTGAGCCAATTTTCTATCCATTTCAACACACCGTCTTGTATTCCATGCGCTTTTAGTTTTAGCAGTAAACGTTTGTGGGGAACTTTGTCAAAGGCCTTTTGAAAATCAAGGTATATAATATCTACAGCTTTACTCTCATCGTAGAGGTTGAGGATATCGTGGAAGAAGTCTAAGAGGTTTGTTAAACAGGAACTTTTTTTACGAAAGCCGTGTTGAGTATCTTTAAGTATGTTATTTTCCTCTAAGTGCTTTACGAGTCTGTCTCGTATGACCGTTTCTAACATTTTACATACAACTGAGGTTAAGCTAATTGGACGATAGTTACTTGGTAGGGATTTGCTGCCATTTTTGAATATCGGTGTTACGTTGGCTAGCTTCCACTGATCAGGCATAGTTCCAGACTGCAAGGATTTATTGAATAGTAATGTCAGTGGTTTGGAGAGCTCATCCTTAGCTTCCTTTAGAACTCTAGGCAAGATTGTATCAGGTCCAGGCGTTTTATTTACCTTGAGTTTATCTAAACAATTCAATACTTCTCTCTCTGTAACGGTGATATTGCTTAGAACATCTGAATTATCAATCTGAATCGGCGATTGTGTAGGGATATCACTGAGGTCTTCTGTTGTAAAAACTGATGCAAAGAAGGTATTGAGGGCATTACTCATGTGTACTCTGTCTTTGGTGTATTCTCCATTTTCATCGACTAACGGTCCAACAGTTGAAGTAACTACTTTTTTCTTTCTGATATAACTATAGAATTCTTTCGGGTTTGTTTTACTTTGATTCGCAATATGTAACTCTAAGGTCTTTTTACTTTGCTTAATTAACTTTTTGGCTTTGCGTCGTAGCTCTACAAATTTCACCCGTTCTTCGTCATTTTGTGAGGAATTTAATCTATCATTAGCAAATTTTTTAGCAAGCAGGCAGTTTTAAATATCTTTATTCCACCATTTGGGCTTATTATTATGGCCTGGACGCCGTATTTTCGATGGTATGCAGTCTTGCACTGCTTTTAGGTAAGTGGTTTCGAATAACTTCCAAGATGTATTTATGTCGTTATTGTTAATTAAAAAGCTCCAGTCAGTTTCTTTAAACATAGCTCTAAGTTTATGGAAGTTTGCTTTCTTGAAATTAGGGACTTTTTCGATGCTACTATTTGGTTCGTTACTAGTAAACTTTAAAGTGAAAGTTATCGTACGATGGTCGCTGTTACTGAATTCATCACCAACATTCAAATTCTCTATTAATTCTTCATTTGTTGCAAGTACAATGTCAAGAACGTTATTACCACGGGTCGGCGATCGAACAAATTGATAAAGCGAACTCTCTTGCAAGTTCGTATACAAGTCATGTCCGGAGTGTGAAGTAAGAGTGTGGTCGTAAAAAGGGTTAAAGGAGATAGTTCGAAGCCTGTTAATTGCTGGAGGCCTTTTATAAACTGAATAAAGTCGGCTAATAATAGCCAGAATACAGTTATAAGGACTGCAACGGTACGGAATAAGTTATTCCCTGATCAAAATTAATTATGCAAGAACTCGTTCTTCTCAATTTCGTTTCTCAAATATGGAGCCTTGATATGCCATGGTATGCCTGCGCTCTTGGGTAATTGAAGCTTCTTATGTCGACAAAAGCTCGCTGTCGCCTCGTCCAAAAACCACGAGCACTTACGTCCACTCCTGCTCCATTAAGGGGGAGGTACGGTAGTGGCTTATTCTGGACCCCCTTATCCCTCATGTTTAGCCCCATTAGTTTTAAGATTTTAAGACGTTCACCCCATTTGTTTGTCGATTTTAAGACCTTTTGTCCCATTTTGTTATCAATAGCAAGACCTTTTGTCCCATTTTGTTATCAATTGCAGGACCTTTTGTACCATTTAGGTGTCAATATTTTTCTTGGCGAGCGACAGCGTGCCTGTAATTATGGACGAACCGGCCTTCAGCCGGGTAATTTCTCTACCGAAAAATGTACATATTTCTCTCAAAGATATTTGTTTAAGCTTGATGGAGGTCTAGAGAGAAAACTAAAAACAATAATACAAAAATAAACCAGTAAACAAATATATAAACTCTACCCCCTTAAGCCTAACAAGCCACCTCAGTTCTATATTTGTCTCTGCGCCTATCCTTTAAATTAATTTCTAATACTACTCTCATATTGATTCAAAATAATGTTCAAACTTTGTATTGACTCAATTTGCATGTTATTATCGAAAATTCTTTCCTCTGAAAACATTTTTTGTGCAAAAAATAAAATAGTATAAAGAGTTAATTATTGCAAATGAGGAGTTGTAATTTTGATCATGTGTGTCATCTTACACATTAATTCCTTTCTGTGCTTCACACGTGTGGGGCTTTGATATTTATACTATAAGTACGCTTCACCTGCCGCCACCTTCCTCATACAGAATATACCACAACTTACAATGTTTGAACACACTAAAGGCGATGTCACACGAGCGATTGATCTAGCAATTTTCCAGGAGCAAGTTTTGTTTTCTCGCAATATTTTTGGGCTTTTCTATATTGGTATTGGGAACTAGATTTAAATTAGAATACGTTTAGTGGCTTAAAATTAATATAAGTGTAATTCTGAAGTTACCAGACGATAATTGCTCCAAGATATTGCCGGAAATAGTGCTCGTGTGATACCGGCTTAACAACAACACACCGCAGCAGATATTTGATTTAACTTGAGCTATTCTATGGTACAAGTTGGTTGAGAAAGGAAATTTTGCTTTGTTTTGATGTTCTTTTGCTGCCATGATACTGAGGAACACTTGTTATATGTCCTATTTTGCTTACTTAATCAATATTATTCCTTACTTACATTTTACAGGGATTACTCATTATTATAACAATTTTTACTTATATTCCTATAATAACAACTTAGATATAATATCATTGTAGTTCTTGTATTACATACACCTATTGTAGTCAACAGTAAAAAAACAAGATGTATTCATCTGACCTTTCAGAGGAAGGGGTCATGGGAATCAATTTAATCATCATATCGGATTTGCCTTCTATCACGTGATAGGGACATGGATACGGTGTGATCGCGGTGTGGATTACATGTGTTTTGGGTGTGATTGGAGATTTAAACTACACCCTTCTTATGTTACCTTGGCAGGTACTGGTTAAGAGTTCTGTAAAATACCGAATGTATGATAAGACGTCATTTAGAGGGGGTAACCCGAGGTTATAATTATTATGTTCTCTCCACCAACCAACTTTACTCCTAAACTCGATTAATGAAATTAACATTAATTAATTAAATTAAGGTTGAACTAACGACATTTGGCGGGAGATAAGAGATCCCCCATTATTTGTTTAGACTACAGGTCAGAGGCCAGTCGTGATAGTGAAAGCCAGACTTTATACTTGTATTATACTTGCTTATTGAATCTTGAATATTATAGTACTTCTGAATAAGTTCTAAGTTATCTTTCAAATAAATATGATGTGAAGATTAATCAAGTTTCAGTTACATTCCTGTTATATCTTTAACACCTTACGAGCGGCCTAGGCGGTAATTTATATGTACCGCCCAGCGGGGTGTTTTTACCCTAAATAGGGTTGTTTACGTGATCATTTTCATGCCTAAATAAGACCCAGAGCGTAATACAAGTATCTATCCCTGAAACGGCATAAACAGAGCTTTCCAATGACACCCCAGCCATCCTTGTACGACCACTGGTTTTCTTGCAACGATCGCGCAACACGAGTGCAAAAACCATGTAATTAGGTACTTTCCCTACATAATTCCCTGTGTAGCGAGTGTGAGGGGGGATGGAAGGGTTGTTTTCACTTCAGTTGGCCCACCGCGGTGGTGGGCGGCGGTCAT
>JBAKBP010038381.1:0-16222 GCA_037953745.1 Lithodes maja
GTGGGCCTGACCTTTAGTAAACGGGAGAGGCTTGTGTTTGTAGGTGTTATTAGGTGCAATGCATTTAGTGTGGTTATGTGTGTCATAGGATTTGTTATTATCGAAAACTCTGGTGGGTGGGGTATAGCGCCCCTTCTGCCCTGACTCAGCCCTCTGAGCGGCACCGCAACCACGAATCAATGATAATCTGAGGTCTGCCATCTTGGCAGCCTCCTCTACTGTCTTGGGACATTTTTCCTTAATGTTCAGCGTTAGATCGGTTCCAGTGCATTTGTAAAACTGTTCCAGATAGAAAAGTTGCTTAATTTCCTCAGCCGACTCTGCGTGCTCGGACCGAAACCAGTTATTACCTGCATCTGTTAAGTCCCGTGCGTGCTCCATAAAACTGACGTCGCTCTTCTTATTCACGCCACGGAACTTCAATCTATAAGTTTCGGGTTGCAGTTCGTAGGCCCGGAGCACAGCCTCCTTCACCAGTCCATACACTACACTCTCGTCCAGTGACAGTGCATCGTAGGCTTTCAACCCCTTACCCACTAGACGTGATGAAACTAATGCTGCCCATTTAACCTCCGGCCAGTCATACTCACGACACTTCTTTTCGAAACGAGCAAAAAACTCAGTCACTGCTGTCTCATCAAATGCGGGTACTAACTTAATTAAATGCGAAAGTGAGTCTGTAACCCGGTGCCCACCACCGAGATGACGCCCCGTTGTCTCTACTCTAGACTTCTCGACATCCATTTCAGCCTGGTACCTGGTTGCATCCTGATTGGCTTGGATTCTAGCAACCTCTATGCGTTCTATACTAGCCTGTTGTATCTGTATCTGAGTCTCCTGCAGCTTAAACTTAGCTAGTTCTAGCTGAAATAACATCTCAGGAGACAGGCCTGGGGGGGGGGAGAGCACAAAATGGGGGATCCACACCGAGACGTGTTTACGGGTAAGCCAGCTTGCCCTTGAGAACCCTCCTGCTGCATCGTGCTAAGACTCGCTGGCTGAGGGCCCAGCTCAGGGGTAGAGTGGAATGGAGGCTTGGAGGGAACCCCCCAAGACCCCACTCCACCCACCGCCCCATCGCCATCACCCAACAAACATGCCACCAAATTCTTCTTGGGCCAACTGTCAGGACAGTCCCGCCCCAAAACCGTGGCTAAACAGCGAAGACCGTAACAATCAATAGCCTGCAGGCGCTGTTCGGTCAAAGGTGTCTGCAAAAATGCCCGGGCATCCCTCTCTCCACTTATAACACTCCCCTCCCTAAACATCTGTTGTACTTGCTGGTTACTAGGCTGTACCGTGTTATCCTCCCCCGTAAATGATGAGTCATTAGACATAGTGCTGGTTATACAATTGCTGTTCATAAAAAAAAAGAAGTGCTTATTACTAATTGCAGTCTCGACTCACAAAATGTTAAAGATGCTTGAATGACTCTACTCTAGACACCCCCAACGAAACAATCTGCAAGTCCACCAATACAATAATGACACAATAAAAATTCCTCCAATATGCAAGAAAATTCTAGCCAGCTCTACTAGGTAGCATAGAATAGTTCTCCAAAAAAAACATGTGATAGGATACTACTGAATCTTGTGCAAGGTCGCCATTTTGTTACGGCTGGATCGGCAATACATATTCGGGATTCTTGATCGTAGGACAGAAATGGCTTATGTGACAACGACACGCTCGATTCCAGTCCCAAATACTATATGCTCCAGACAACAAAAGCACCAACGCCCTACAGAGTTATCGTCTATGGTAACGAGGTACCTTAACTCGGCGAAAGTGTACAACAGGGGTAGGCTATGAGGCTAAACTCCCTCAGACATTTATAGGTTACGTTATTACTAAAGAAATGCAATACTCAAGAAACTACGTTAATATTAAGCCTCTAATAATGTAGAATAGAAGCAGGCTAAAGGTATGACAGTGAAATGCTAAATGACAAAGGTACACGCCTACTTGAAAGCGCGTGCACTAGAATAACTGTCCCCTACTAACATGCACTAGCATGTAGCATACAAGATGTTCATGATCCAGTAGATACCTAATAATACACATGGAAGGAACATAAATAGTAGTCACTTATTGTAATAATGAATCTATACTTGGAATAACTAAAAGGTTGCAGGCAACAGTACTGCGCCGGTAGCCTACTACCGCATAGGCTACTTCGCTTCTCTCACTCTGTCTCCCCTCTGAGTCTGTATGCGCCCTACGCAACAGAACTCCGGACACAGCAGCAAAACGACAGTGCAGTTAATTGATACATGAAAGTATTAATAGTGTTGTCTAGTGTGTGAGTAATGTGTATTGTAAAGTGTTACATACATAAACTTAAAGAGAGCTGCAATGCATAGTAAAATAAAGATATAACCCACTCATCATCCCCATGTGTTCTAGCTAGCAGGCCAAGTCACAGGAACAACGAGTCCCAGCACCGAAAGCGAGAACCCAGGAAAAGACTGCAGAGAACACAAGGACAGATAAATTACGTTACTCTACTATACCGGCACTACGAGCGAGCTGTAGTCTCTGGTACTACACTCGCTCCTGGCTCGGTAGGCAAATCAAGGCTAAGTCCTCGCCCCTCTACAGACAACTCCTGGGCATGGTCGGGCTCTTACACATGGCACTAGTCTAGTCACAAATTGGATGATGAGCTGGGCATATAACTCGTGAACATGTAGAACGTTCACCAACTATCCTCATCAAGAAGATCGCTGTTCACATTAACCCCTTAAATCTAATACATGTAAATATATGCTTGTCCTAAGAGTAATACGAGAGGTGAGTGCTGAAACTCCTTTAGGACCTCAAGGGAAGGGTATGCATTTAAATAGAGAGAAGAATGAAATGAGAGTAATGTCGTCAGAGAGAAAGAGTGCAACCGTGAGAAATTGGGAGAGAGGGCAAGGGATGTTAGAATCTCAAAGGTTCTAGGCAACCTGATCATGGAACACACAGCGAGCCTCCATGCAATGTGCAGTACGACAACATGGGCAGCCAGGCAGCATATGCAGGCGGCAATGTACTACCAACCCTGTCGCACCTAGCTATAAGCGCAGGGCTGCCAACCGGTCCATACGTCTGGCAACCATTGCTACCCTCTCGCTCTGAAGTCTAACTCACTCTCTCTCTCTGAATTCCTATCATCTCATCTATCAACTTCTCTATTGATACTACATATTAAATGGAAGGTCTCGACATGGCTTAAAACAAAACCCACCACTGGTTAGCAAATGACGAGACCTTTGCAGAGATACAAAGAACATAGTTATACGTTGTCACACTCAATATAAGCAGCGAACACGGTACACGGCCCCGCACCGTGTCGATACAGTGGAGTACCAAGGAGTACAATCAGGTTAAGTTGCCACGCACTGGGTGCGTCACACGGGGTACCCCAGGGATTGGTACTAGGACCAATTCTCTTTCTAATTTACATCAACGACATAGATGAGGGTCTCACCTGTACAATCTCAAAATTTGCTGACGATACAAAAATTGCAAATAGCGTACTCTCAAAAGATCAAGTTGACGATATGCAACACAATCTAGATAAATTGCCACATTGGGCCCAAATTTGGCAAACGAGTTTCAATGCGGATAAATGTAAAGTACTACATATCGGATACCTAAATGAGAAAGCAAACTATTCGATGAATGGCACTCAGCTTAAGAATGTAAACAGAGAAACCGATCTGGGAGTAACAATATCGAGTAACCTAAAACCGAGTCAACAATGTTCAGAAGTTGTTAAGAAGGCAAACAAAATAATTGGCTTTATAGGCAGGTCATTTGAGCATAAATCCAAAGACGTTATCCTAACCCTTTACAATTCCTTAGTCCGCCCTCTTCTGGAATACTGCGTTCAATGCTGGTGCCCTTATTACCAAAAAGACAAACAAGCTAGAACGAGTTCAACGTAGAGTTACCAAAATGATACCTAGCCTAAAGAACAAACCATACGAAGAGCATCTTAGAGAATTAAATCTATTTCCTTTAGCCCAGCGCAGATAAAGAGGTGACTTAATTCAAGTGTTCAAAATCATCAAAGGCATCGACAATATGAACTGTAGTAAGTACTTCACTATCAACCAATCTAATTACACGCGGGGAAAAGTTTGCAAAATTATTGGTAAATCTTTTAACTCACACGAATCTAAGAATTTCTTCTTCAATCGAGTTGTCAACTTGTGGAATGGGCTTCCCCGAGACGTTATAGACTGCAGCACCGTTGATTCATTTAAACTCCGCCTAGACAAATATCTCGCATCAAACCCGCGACTGACTGCGTTTGTAAATGAATAACTTTATTTTATCCTCCCCTCAGTTACTAACCCATATGTCCCCTACTAACTTCCTAGTCCTGCCACGGACATTAGTTCCAGGGCAGTAGTTCCCTTTCCAATGTTCCCTTACCCACTCTAAACCACTGTTTGGACACTTGATCCTCAGTGTTTTGGAGGACAAGCAGCCTAGAAGGGTCACTAGATCTGTTGTTGCTTGATTTCCTTTGTACTCCTTTTGTACTCTCTCGCTCTCATTATTCTTTATTAGTGAGCACTGATATTCATATTTTTGTAACCTAACCCTATCATAACCTAAATCAATTTACACCAACATATTCCAAATCAGTCAACATCATTACGGACAACCATGGCGCTACTGTACACACGTTAAGTGGAATTCGGTCGTGATTGGTTCCGTTATGAAGCTCAGTTTATTTTAGGTATTTTATTGAAAAATATATGATACATAATACAAAATAAATATCGTAAACAAAATATACCATGGATCTGAATTGTACTTCGGTCACGGCATTATTGACTATTGCCATAAATGATACAGCAAACCTCCACTTAACCTTTTGAGATTTCGGTGTGACGTTTCTTATTGTTATCAGTAGATGATTTTATTCAGTTTACGAAAGAAGGGTGATGTAGATAGTTCTCGCCCCTCTGACTGCTACAGGGCCTTCCAAAACCGAATAAAATCGCCAGAATAAACTGTCAAACCGCATTATAATCCTAAAGGGGTTAAGTGTAGATATTGCCGTACAAAACAATTTAGTGATGAATGATTGTGCTTCCGAATAATAACTATGACTTTTGCGAACAATAATGGTATCGTATATTCCATTGCTAAGGCTAGTAGCTTTATTTGAATTTGATACTGTGTAGGTATTATGCTGTAGAATAAAGTTATAAACCTAACTGAAGAACTCAATGTGTCATCCGCCGGTCATGACGATATCCATGTAGTACATATTATAGAGATATCAATTAATGTTCTGAGTCCTACTTTAACACACATAATTAATTTATCATTTACGAGAGGGAAATTCCCAGACAGGGTAAAAATAGAAAATATATATATATATATATTTTTATATATATACCGGTATATATATACCGGTATATATATATATATATATATATATATATATATATATATATATATATATATAAACGCGGTTAGTTATGACTAACTACCGACTAATCTCAATTTTGTGTTTCATTTCGAAAATTATGGAACGACTGGTTCACGATAGGCTGATTAATTTGTTCAATGTGTTCACAGTTCCCCCTTAAACTGTTAATATGGTAAAAGAACGATTCAGTTTTAGAAAACGTCTATTTCCTCAATCTGCAATTGTGTCTCTTAATGAATGAGTGATTAAACACATTGATAACAATAAATATGTATTAGGCAATGTGTTAGATCTAAGTAAAATGCTTGCCATTATTAGTAATGACACCCTTGTTTATAATTATGTACTAGTAGTCTCCAAGTTGGTGTGTAAGCTATCTGTCTGCAAGACATCAACCCACTCAAATAAATACAACCAAGTCATCATTAGCTCCTTCTAATTACGGTGTCCCTCAGTGGTCCACGGTGGGGGCTCCTACTATTATTCCTTTACATAAGTGATCTTGTATACTCCTCTAGTATATTAACATTAACATTGTTTGGTGATTACACAAATGTTTTTCACTATAACAAAAACATCAACACATTGTGTGAAGTAGTTAATTCTGAATTTGGTAAAGCATCCGAATGGCTTCTCGCAAACAAAATATCAAAAAATATGTTGCAAAGTTGTTTTATTATTTTTAGTAGAGATAAAGTTCCCCCTTAAAATGTTAATATAATCCTGGATGCCTCGGCACTTAATCAGCAAATATTTATTCATTTTATAGAGTCTATCATTGGCAATAAAATACCTGGAAATAACACCTTAATTATATAACAATTATATCATCAAGCATAGTTGACTATATAATGTACACAATATATTGTCACAACGTTCACTCATTTCATTATATAATAACATAATGTATTCATATTTTGAATACTGTAATGTAGCTTGGGGTGTAGCAACTTATAGTACTCTGTAACCACTAGTCCTAATCCAAAAGCACATAATTAGAAAAATAACATAATCAAGGTATCGCAAACATACTTTGCCAGTATTTAAGGCAACACATATTCTAAAGCTTAGTGATATTCGCATTGTAGAGAGCATATAACATGCATACATAATCAAATCAATTTCTCAAATGTTATTGACTTTTCTACTGCGTCATCGATTAATTTTATTAACACACGTTTCAAGATTATTAGCGGCCTCCACGGCCTAATCTCGAATAAAGCCAAACGTTTATAACTTATGCTGGTTGCGAATGTGGAATAACTTACTTTCATATCTACAAACTTTATTTAATAATGTATCTTATAAAATCAACGCTAATTTCTACAAAATCGTGTCTTCACTCATTAAGACCACTTAAGTGTTTTGTTATTTAATACAGTACTACATGAGTATCATTAATTGGTGCACTACTATTATGCACATCACAACCCTTAGCCAGTCAATCAATAGTGTAAAATTGAAATTAATGTTGATATACCATCCCAATGAAGTCTGCTTATAACAAGATATAACATTATTGTTTTTTTTTTTTTTTTTTTTTTTTTTTTTTTTAAGAGACAATGAACGGAGGAAGGAAAAACACAGATAAAACAAAAAGGTCCATGTGCCTAAAGGCATCCTCCATTCATAAAATGTTTGTAACAACTGGATTTAAACATTTGTAGATTGTAAGTTTGTGGAAAGCAATTCGAGGGAAGTGAATTCCAAAGAGTAGTAGCTCTGGGGATAAATGAATTCTGATAAGCGGAAGTTCTGCATTGTGGAGGAGAAAGTGTAAATTCATGGGCGCTCTCAGCTGCCCTAGTTCTACGGGGAAAGATGTGGAGAGGCGGCACAATTGAAGCAAGTTCCTCGGAACAATTGCTGCGAAAATATCTGTAGAATAATGCAAGGGATGCAACGTTTCTTCTTATGTATATGTATTCTTATGTATACTTACATAACAGCTGTAAAATGTCATTCATAACACTTTACTGGAACCCATAAACATTACTATGATTATTGGGGTCAACCAGAAATTGTAATATATTTTATTGTGAATGCTTTAGGATTATATTTGGCTGAATTTACTTATATGATTTGATTTGAGCCCTTTTCAATATTTTGCAAATGCTAAGCTTCTCCCTAAATGTTTGCTTACTATAACCCAAACAGTAATTTGTGAAGCTAAAGGGTTACTTAAAATAATAATTGTAGTTTTCAACCATTGTATCTTTAGATAACTATCTTAAGCTCAGTTAAGACGTTTAACCTAAACGATCATTACTATAACAGTCGCTAACCGGTTGAACAGTTAATTTTCCATTCAGTAATAACAAGGGTTTTATTTTATTTTCTAATTAGTGCAAACATAATCTATCTATAGCCTACACTTCCTCAGCAGAAGTAAGTTACAAACTAGGAAAAGAAAAATAATATTGATAAGTTCGAGCATATACTGTATGAATATCATATATAGTTCTTTATAATTAAAGTAACACATTAGCATAGTAAAGCTTTACACATTAAATATGTAAATATGAAGCATAAAATGGTCACCGATATGAGTCTTTCTTTGTCATTAGAAAAAAACTATACACATACATACACCCAGATATGCAATAATACAATATCCTCTCTCTCTCTCTTTGTATGTAGCTATGTATACACACACACAAACACACACACACATATATTATATTTATATATATGTTATCAGATTGATAACGTATTACCTTGTCTGACTATTGATTAATTAAATTACATGAAGACATGTATTTTATTTATCGAGCTTGAAATTCTCTAAATACTATATATTTAGCTTTCTTTTGGTGTGGGTTGAATTCAGGAGTCGAATAACCTAGCAATATCTTTTGATTGAAAGAGTGTTCACAAGTAGTGCCCTACTTTCAGTTATTAACACACAATTATGAGTAATCCTCTGAATCACTTTAAACATGCATTGCAAATGTAAAATTACATGCAGTATATCCCATTTGCTTCTCGAACATTTATCATGTTGGGATAAGGTTATATTATGTGAAGTACTAACTGAGACACACTACAAGGATAGACAATTTTGTAAACAACGTAGAAGCTAGTAGAGTAATTGCTAAGTGTTAGTGAGGGTACTTAAAACATATAAGGCACTTAGTACATACCTGTCGTGGTAGTAGCTCCTGGAAAGATGAAAACATTAAAATGTAAATGATGAATTAATATAGGGGATTTTTTTTTTAAACAAGGACTATATATATATGTACCAATGGAGTATATATTATATATATATATATATATATATATATATATATATATATATATCAAACCAATATTATGGTAGTGCTAGGCATAGTTCCTATTTCCTAATTATGTATTTCCAAAATTAGTAAAACCAAAGCTCATTTTCAGCAAGTGTTGAATTAAGAGCAAGGGAGGGAAGGCGTAGAGGGGCACAGCATCGATTACCTTCTTGCAAGGTTATCTCCCCCTACCCTTGTCTCTCTCCTCTCTCTCATTCTCTCATGGGCATTATCTCTTTATCTCTCGTCCATGTCATCTCTCGCTCACATTTTCTCTCGCTCACTACAACTTTAACCTGCGTGATTAATGACGTTGGAGGTGTGTCTGTGTGTGTCTGTGTGTCTGTGTGTGTGTGTGTGTGTGTGTGTGTGTGTGTGTCTGTGTGTGTCTGTGTGTGTGTGTGTGTGTGTGTGTGTGTGTGTGTGTCTGTGTGTGTGTGTGTCTGTGTGTGTGTGTGTCTGTGTGTCTGTGTGTGTGTGTGTGTGTGTGTGTGTGTGTGTCTGTGTGTGTGTGTCTGTGTGTCTGTGTGTGTGTGTGTGTGTGTGTGTGTGTGTGTGTGTGTGTGTGTGTGTGTGTGTGTGTAGAGGTGAGGGTGTATCGGAGTACTGCTTATTATCGGATATTACCTTTAAGTTTTACTTGTATAATTTGCTGGAGCTTCTGGGTGAGCATAGGAATGTTTGAAATGGACTGTTTACTGAGTTGTTCTCTACATCGTGTTTGGAAGAATAATGTACATATTGAAAAGTATTCTTACTGAAATATAATGAATTATATCTTATTTAATTAGGATAAATCTATTTAGCTAGGACGTACATCATTATTAAGTATATGTAGGAAGATATATTTCACTGCAATATATTGAGTATCAAATAGTTATCAGTTTACTTAACTAAACACATTTTGCTATATACCATACTTACAATAAGATGATCTGCGTATAGTAATCCGCGTAAAAAATATAAATCAACAAATTATATATATACAATATATATATATATATATATATATATATATATATATCCTTACGATGTATCATGAAGCAAATATTTGTATATTGATATGAAATATGTATTCTTTCCAGTCTTATGTAACAACAACTATGTTCGCCATAATGAAAGACATACTGTACACATACCTGTCTGGGTAGTAGCTCCTGGGGCGTGAGGGGGAAATAAGGTTAATTTTAATACACCTGCAGTCCATCTTATCATCAGTAAAGCATACATGGATAGAAACGCCGTCCCACCTTTTATGGCTTCAATATAATTTCCGTCAACTTGTTTAATAAAATAATTCACCGGAACCATGTTGAGCGAACTGTGCATATAAAGTCATTGTTTATGATTGTTAAGGATATAATGTTCATTTGTAATTAGAGAAATAACCATAGTTGAAATCATAAAGAGAGGGCACGACCGTTTCTCTACAAGAATATATATATATATATATATATACAGTGCTATTTAAAGGCAGTATTTAATTATGAAATCTATGTATCGGGCATCAATAGTTTCGCTTATTATAGAAAGATATATTTAGCTTAGAAAAAGTGCGTGACAATAAATGTATAATTATATACTGAATGCTTTATCCCAAGGGCACAGAAGGAAAGAACAAACAACCATTAAGGGGAGATTTCCACTTGAGGGACTTTTTTCTTGACTCCTTTCTCCCTCATCTCTAGCCCCCTTGCTTTTGAAATTTTAAGACGTTCGCCCCATTAGTTTGGCGATTTTAAGAATTTACGGCCCATTCTGTCAATTTTAAGATCTTTCGTGCCATTTAGGTGTCGATTTTATCCTGGCGAGCGATAGCGAGCCTGTAATTTAAGAGCAACCGGCCTTTGGCCGGGACATTTTTCTACCGAAAAATGTACAAATTTATCTTGAAAGGGGGTCAAGGGAGTGACATTTTTAGATTGCTGGAGGAGTAGGAAACATACTAAAAACCTCCCCTTAAGTTATGACTTACCGGTAATTTGAAAACAATTACAGTAATTAATGCCGTTATTCTGAAACTCACAAATAAAACTTTCAAGAGAGGACTTACTTATTTAGTGGTAACACATTTTTGGACAGGACCAAATACCTTTATAAATTAAGTTAAAAATGAACACTGACCAGGCTCGATATATTTTTTGTTAGCTTATAGGCGTTCAATTAATTTCCACTGTTAGCCTTCGTATCGCATTTCTCTCCTGGTCCCACAGCAATGCGGAGAAAGCTAAACAATATGAGCACTATACTCAGTTTCATTTCATCATACGGCAAATGAATCCCTTAGCAGCTAATTGATCGATACTTAAGGGGAGGTATTTAGTTTGTTCCCTAGACCTCCATCAACCTTAAATTACACCCCCTCGAGTCCCTTTCAAGATAAATTTGTACATTTTTCGGTAGAAAATGTCCCGGCCGAAGGCCGGTTCCTCTTAAATTACAGGCTCGCTATCGCTCGCCAGGATAAAATAGACACCTGAAATGCACGAAAGGTCTTAATATGGGGTGAAAGTTCTTAAAATCGCTAAACTAATGGGGCAAACGTTTTATAATATCAAAAGCAATGGGGCTAAACATGAGGGAGAAAGGGGTCAAGAAAACAATCCCTCAAGTGGAGACCTCACCTTAATGGACAAGTATGAAATCCCTATGACTGTCTTTGCAACATATGAAGACCAGCTTTTTTATAATTAGCACCGTATTTCACTACAACATCTTCAAAATGACGGTGAAATCTTGATGGGAATTTGCAATTTACCGTCAGTTGAAAAGAAACAGGTTAATTAGGTAAGAGGAAATATAACAGGAGCACCACTTAATTGTCAAAACTTCTGCTTGTATTATTTTCAGCTGACAAATACTCAAATGGTGCTTCTACCCATTATTTCAACACTTGGACTTGTTGTTAAGGGGAGGTTTTTAGTGCGTTTCCTAGACTTCCATCAAACTTGAAATTACACCCCCTTGACCCCCTTTCAAGATAAATTTGTACATTTTTCGGTAGAAAAATTTCCCGGCCAAAGGCCGGTTCCTCTAAAATTACAGGCTCGCTATCGCTCGCCAGGAAAAAATCGACACCTACCTAAATGGCACGAAAGGTCTTAAAAGTGACATAAATGGGGTGAGTTTTTAAAATCGCCAAACTAATGGGGCGAACGTCTTATAATCTCAAAAGCAATGGGGCTAAACATGAGGGAGAAAAGGAGTAAAGAAAAAAATCCCTCAAGTGGAAATCTCCCCTTAATACTTGCATTATTCGATGACGCGTTTCTTCCTTTTTTCTGGCTATTACAAGACAATTTTATTTAGCTTAAGATCATACCTGCTGAGGTCAGAAGCTTTCCTAAGATTGGCTGAATCAAATCGTCAACTGTTAGCAGGAATTCAATAAGAATCACGCCATAGTACTGAAAGGGTTAACACACACGCATGGTACACTCAGATACCATAGTCTCTACCCCACTCATAAATATTCATGGATTTTACCTATTTTTAATTATGGAGGTATATCTCTGGAAATGAAATTATGAATATAATTGTCTATTCATCAACTACACAACACTATACTGTATACTATTTATTGAAAAGCAAGTTCTACCCCATAATTAAATCCAGATTGTTATAATTGCATAATGAAAAACATAGGGAGTCCACGAATGCTTATGAGTGAGGTAGAGACTATGGCATCCGAGTATGCAATTTACTTGACCATATGAAAATAATCAATCCATTTAATGAGTTGACAAAGTTCTCCATAAACCTATTGGACAAACTATGCAAACAGACTATGCAACGGTTCATCTTGACAATTGACCCCTTGCCAGTTTTGGGGCTATATATATTTAAAGCCGTTAACACTCATATTAAGGGGGAATGGTTGACCCCTTATATTTTGTATTTATGCAATTATAACTATCTGGAACGATTTTGGGACATAACTTGCTTTACAGTAAATAATACATAACGTTTCGTAGTTGATGTGGTAGAAAATTATATGTATAAATTAGTATCCAGAGCTATACTTCCATAGTTAGAAATTGGTGAAGTCCACGAATACTTATGAGTGGGGTAGAGACTATGGTATCCGAGTGTACACAAGAGGTCCACGAAATGGTCCAAGTGCCTGTGCATTCTAGAGTTTCAGTTGCCCGGGTGATGCAACTTTAAGGGCACAGTGGCTATTGTTTGGTCTATTAATTTATACATTCATTCATGTTTTAGTTTCCTCGCTAGATCTCCATCAAACTTAAAATAAACACCCTTTAGATCCCCCTTCTAGATTAATTAGTACATTTTTCGGTAGAATTTTTTCCCGGCCGATGGCTGGTTCTTCCAATATTACAGGCTCACTATCGTTCGCCAGGAAAAACATCGACACCTAAATATCACTATAGGTCTTATTATTGACAAGGAAATAGGGCGGAAAATCTTGAAACCAATAAACTAATGGGGCAAACTTCTTAATATCTTAAAAGTAATGGGGCTAAGCATAAGGGAGAAGGAAGCCCAGAAAACGACCCATCTCCCCTTAAAAGGCTTTCCCACCAAGCCCGTGTATTTTCTAGCTAGTATCCTGTAGAATGACTCGCATGGGTAAAAGGCAGCATGCAAAAATATCACGCAATAGCACTCCCATTTCATATGTTTGTGTATGACTGCAGTCCTTCATATTTATTCTGTCGTAAATCATCTATGTTACATATAAAGAAATAGAAGAAACATCGGCATACGTGCAATTAATTATATCACGTTCTAACTATTTTAAATCTATATTTATTAGAAATCGCTTTTAATTTATATATTTATTCATAGCCTCCGATAGTGCAGTTGGGATGATTGTACATGCTAAGATTGGTATGCAGGATTCGAAACTGCATAATAAATCGTAGGCTTGTGCAACATTCTTTAACTGTCTTCGTGGTGCAATGCATAAGTGTGTTGATTTTCGGTGTGAGCATCCTGGGTTCGAATCCCCGGAGTGCTACATGTGTTTGTTAATTTCATTAATCGAGTTTAGGAGTAAAGCTGGTTAGCGGAGAGAACATAATAATATAATAAATAATGTATATATATAATTCTTGTTTGTAGTATTAGCTATTGTCTTCGAAAGTGTTAGATATTCATCTCCGAAATGTAAAGCATGTATTGAATACGTCTGTGACTTTTACCCTCTTATGCTACGAAATACCTACTTTGTGCATACATTAAGTTAGTTTACTCCATAGAGTTATTTTAGATTATAACATAAGTTTGTATAACTCTTTCTTTATTTATATGATATATAAGGCTGGTATAACCCATGGAAACATTAATATTCTACTTATCTCCTACGAAACACAATCCGGTGTCCCCATACACTATTCTTTCATTGGTTCACTTATTCCACATAAAACTACAACGTCTTGTATTTGTGATTTTTAATCATCCGTGTATTTACTACCGTTTATGAAAGGCGTAAATGGGAAGAGCCTGGTTTGATGATGTGCTTTATTTGTTTTTATTTCTAAAATATATATATTTTTGCAACAATGCCCAATAGTCTAAATTACTGCAGTAATTGGCAGATTGAAAGCTACATGCATATCTGAATCGACTTAATAATGTCAAAACCAAAAGTTTACTGTGCATATTAGCTAAGCGTATACAAGTGGTATTAAGGCATGACACAAAACAAGTTGGACACTCATTAATATAAGGTATTAATTTAGGGTAATTACAAATGTAAACTGTCGTTTATCTGTCATTCCGATAACGTGTTTCAAACCCTATAAGAATTATTATTATATTTTCCTTCTTTTCTGGCTACCAATGAGCTACTTTATTATTTCCTAGAGTGTCTTGAGTATTTTAGCCATAGTGATTTATATAGATTCTATTTTTCAATTCTGCATAAACAGAATGGTATCAATCCCCCCCCCCCCCCCCCCCCCGTACCGGACCAAGATTATTCAGCTTGTGTGCCCGTCTGTATGTCTGTCTGTCTGTCTGTCCGTCTAATATCTCTTTCTAGGTATATTTATATATGCTTACAAGATGATTATACGTGAATTCAGACGGTCCGTGTGGATGTCAGACAATACAGAAAATTGGTCTTAACTCAAAGGTTATTGTCAATCATGAAAATCAAGTTAAAGGTCCATTTTTCAACTTCTTAAATACTCATTCAATGTTCACAATATTTGCAATGCTAGATGCTATATATATAATGAACATACTGGCCAACTTTCAGCTAAATTTTCCGAAGGAAAAGGTAAAAGGTCATGGTCAATGTTCAACATCTATATTAGTATTACCATCAAGCTAATTAATAGATTTTCACCAAACGTTGCAGACATATCTTATTATATTGTTTATCATAATAATATTGTAAAGTTATATCAATACAAATAACATTATTTCTTACCTATCATTGAAGTAATTTCTGAAAAGAAAGAACAATTTCATTAGAATGATTACCATGAATATAGATAGTGTTTGCTGTCAATACAAATATAAAGATAAATTTACATGTATCTACATACATTGAGAAATACACACCAACCAAATAGGGCTAATGATACCAAAGAGGTAATCAAAATGTAATGAGTGTAATAGTGATAGCACAAATCAGCGTGAGAGAAAGTAAAAGAAACAAACATAGGACAACATAAGTCTCTCCTTTCATGCTATATGCACTTCGCTCATCAGGTAGTAGTCGTATATACTTGTGGAACTTGTTTTGTTTTTGTTAGAACTTTTCGCTCAACAGCTTCTTGAGCTCAAACTAGTGCGAAACGTCATAACATTAGCCCTTATTCAAGTGGTGTTTGTCTTACCATCCCGTTAGTTTGTACACTAATCACTTATTGTTTACATTAAATGATTTTCTGAAAATTCCACATTTGAGCTAAATTTGATTGCTTGTTAATTCAACTATTTTCTGCAATTATTGTGTTGCTGAGCTTACTGTCGTATGTACAAATTGATGCCATATTATTGGTGATGTTGCATATGTCATCGATGTATATTGGAATTATTATTAGACCTAAAACTGATCCCTCTGTGGCAAGAAGGAGTCTTAAAAATATATTAAGGAAATGTGGCTTCAGCTTAACAAGTTAACAGTAAATTAAGAAAACAATTGAAGCAAATATATTTTGATCTCTTCTGAACCATTACGCCTATTTCATTCTCTGAGCGCTATTAATAAATTACATTCAACTTAGGGAGGATATCTCAATGTGAAAACATTAAACACCAATTTAGGAACTCTTCTAGTAAATTGATTTGATGTTTTCTTGTAATTTGGCTAATACTAGACAATGTATAGAATTCCTTCAGTATAGGACCCCTTTCTGCATATTCTTCTTGTTAACATAAGACAATTTTACTCAGGTTTGGGAGGATATCTGGGACTGAAAGGGGTTAAGTATATATTTATTAACTCCCTGACTTTCACATTTCCTTCCTAAAGCGAAATTTATCGTCTAATGGTTGCCAGAATAAAGGGAAGATGTGCCTACAC
>JBAKBP010038382.1:0-16222 GCA_037953745.1 Lithodes maja
CTAGGTGGTCTTTCTGACTGTGTACCGTGGGAGTTTAGCACTGTGTTGCGAGTGAGGGCTTTTGCCTATGCCACCCAACACTGTGTTATCTCATTTGCTTGACTTTGAGAGGATCGCCAGGAGAGAACCAGATACTAGTGATCTGGATCTCTCAAGAGAGCATCCCGTCAATTACCGTAATTTGGCCGCACAGTCTTAAGGACCTCGCTAGGCTACGAGCCGCTTGCTCAGCCATTGTCTCTTAACCTTAGATATCCCAGCTAGACTTTGCTCGACCAGCAGATACAGTATAGTATTGAAGCTTCTCCTTATGTATATTATTGTTTAAGCACTATTGATTTCATGTGTGGCACGCTTAGCTGCTTCAGAGATTAGTGGCCCACGAGCACAATCTTAGTAGGCTATTGCCAGTGCATTGTCGGAGTACTTCTTCTTAATGTTTGCCATATCCTATTGCTTATTCTTATAATTCTTCTTATGTCAATTTAAAGCCTTTAATTACCAGTGAGTTATTCATTAAATTGCTGTTCAAAATCCGATACTTACTTCTTATGAGTATTCGAGAAGCATCTAACTTATCAGAAGATTCCTTGCTTGATGCTCGAGGACTATTGTTTAACGTAACGTAATAGTGCCGATCCGAAGTAGAGGGTGGAGGACTTCTTAAGTTCTTAGTTCAAGGGTGGATTACTTCGGCTTCGGCCAACACTATTCTTTAGTGTTGTAGTACTTTCTTCTTTGTTTGATTGTTGACCAGACTAGATAACTCCCGTCTTATTATTAGTCTGTTGTGTGAAACGCTAGTACCGAGTTCTTGTATACCCCGTTATAGCAGATAGAACTCTGGAGGGTAGTGGCGTTTTTTGTTCGGCTGGCAGTACTCTGGGGTTGGGATCGTGTGTTTCCGTTGTGGCAGCGAGCCATACTCGAGTCCTGTGTAAGAGCCCTAGTGTACCCGAGTGCCCGGTCGTAACATCGCCTCTCTGGGTGGAGCAGCCCGGCCAGGTAGTCTCTCGCCAAGCGTCCTGGCTGCACGAGTCTCCGACAAAACAATAACAATGTCCGACCTTAGCCAATATTGGTCCTTTCACCTATACTGTAATGTATAGCAATAGAGACAAAATTTTAGGAGAGACAATTTTTAGGAGCGACTACCTGGCCGGGCTGCTCCCACCCAGAGAGATTTTTGTGGGATTATTTTTGGTGAGGCGTCTGACTGGAGGTGCGACACATTATACGAAGCATGACCTAGGACAGTAGACGACGCATGATTAAACAAAGCATGACCTAGCTATACGAAGCATTATACGAAACGTGACAGAGAGAGGGAGAGTGTGTACCTCGTCGGAGCACAGCCACCGCCGCCGTATGCTGTGTGCTTGCTGCACCGTGTTGCCTGTGTTGGTGCACCTGTGCCAACACAGGCACACACGAGACCATATTCGCCTCCTCGATTGGGTTATGAAACGATCTTTCGCCCACAAAAATTTAGGAGAGAAGAAATTGTAAAAACTAGGAAGGACAAATAAAAGAAAAACATGAAAAAATCAAATTTATTTTCCGATTTACATTATACGAAGCATGACCTAGCTATACGACGAACTATAAGTACGAAGCACCACAGTACCAGTTACTCCCATTAATTATAGGTCACTTCACTTGATCCTAAAGTTAAGAAAGTGGAGGATCTGATGGGAGGGGATTGAGAGGTGCTTAGTCGGCTGTTGTCAAAGATACCCAGAGAGAGACTACCTGGCCGGGTTGCTCCACTCAGAGAGGCGACTACCTGGCCGGGCTGCTCCACCTAGAGAGAGACTACCTGACTGGGCTCCTGCGGCGTCGCCGCTGTGCGGGTCCCTGTCGTGATTTTCACACACAAATCTTTAGGCGATGTTCTGCTGTCCAACGTGAGTTAGTGGAATTGGGATCGATCGGAAATACTTCGATCCGAGAGCTACGACCACCCTAGTCAGACAACTCACCAAAAATAAATAATGCTATACGACTTGAGTTGGCGGTGAACCTTTTTTCTTCGGGAGGGTCTAAATTTGTGTGTGTGTGTGAAAAATTTAAAAAAATCGAATTGTCAATTATTTTGCCACAACACCTTTCACCGAGAGAAGAAATTGTAAATACTAGGAAGGACAAATAAAAGAAAAATATGAAAAATTCCATTTTATTTTCCGATTTACATTATACGAAGCATGACCTAGCTATACGACGAATTATAAGTACGAAGCACCACAGTACCAGTTACTCCCATTAATTTTAGGTCACATCACTTGATCCTAAAGTTAAGAAAGTGGAGGATCTGATGGGAAGGGATGGAGAGGTGCTTAGTCGGCCGTTGTCAAAGATACCCAGAGAGAGACTACCTGGCCGAGAGAAGAAATTGTAAAAACTAGGAAGGACAAATAAAAGAAAAACATGAACAATTCCATTTTTTTTTCCGATTTACATTATACGAAGCATGACCTAGCTATATGACGAATTCTAATTACGAAGCACCACAGTACCAGTTACTCCCATTAATTTTAGAGCGGCGGAGGGCGACGCCCGTGCTTGTGACATCAAAATAAATAATGTAGTCCTCTATACACAGTAACACGAGTTAAGAAAATACTATAGTCTGTGTATTAATGTACATTTTCTTATATGCACCTATTACATTTTCTATGTTAAGAACGGTAAAATAAATTAAAAGTATGCAGACAATTCGCACGTATCACCAATCATTTTGATAGTTTCTCGGTTATATATCGCCTCATTCTGATATATACGCTTAGATAATATTATGATACATCTATGGCTCGCTTTCCAAAGCGATTTGTTAGGAAATGCGAAATGGTGGATATTTTACGGTGATGTATTGGGAAATCATGGCGGTATCTGAAAACTATACCTATGGTGGGTGGATTTCGAAGCTAAAAGGATTATATAACCTATTTTCAGCACCACCAGTATAATTAATCAAGTATATAATGCATTTCGTAATAGATAAAGGTATCAAACGTTTTCAATAGGGGCTGCAATTAATGGAATAGGTATTAGGAAGACTTGGCACCTCAAATCTGACTAGTGTTACCAGATCAGATGGAGGTCTATTGTAGGAATGAGTTACCAGACGCATCGACCTTTAATAATTAATTTCTCCATTAATATGGAATGTTGAGAGTTCTGCTCTTCGTTAATCGATAGAACTTTTGGACGGAATTATGTAGAGCTCTTCAAAACTCGAGTAGCTATTATGGTTGATGAGGAAATAGTATTTTGGTGCTGCCATTTCTAAGCTCCGCCCCCCTCATACTTGTTACCGGATGCTGTGTCCGTAACGACATAGGGTCCACTATACTTCGGCGAGAGCTTTGTCATTCTCGTCGGGTCTAGGCACATAACTTTGTCACCTACTTCAAGAACAGTTTGGTGTGCTCTTTTGTGCTGTTTCTTTATCATTTCTGCACGGGATGCCTGTACATGATCTCGGACTTGATGGTGGATCTTGCTAAAGACCTGGAGTTGTCTCTTAGCATAGTCCTCTAGATTGTAGACTGGTGTGCTAGGCTTGGATAGCAGGTCATATGGCAGAATCTTGTCCTGTCCATAGACTATGTAGTGTGGCATCTTACCTGTAGAGGAGTTCACAGAGCCGTTTACACAAGCTGCCACCTGTGGAAGCCAGTCTTCCCACGCTTCATGGAGCGGGTTTGTTACATGGCGTAGGACTTCTAGGAGTGTCCTATTCATGCGTTCTACCAACCCATTTGAGGCTGGGTGGTATGCTGCAATGTACGATTGCTTGATATTGTAGATATCACAGATACTTGCAATCACCTGGTTCTTGAATTCCAACCCGTTGTCCGAGAGGAGCGTCTTAGGGCAGGAGAACGGACAGATGAGATGCGTTACTAGTGCATGAGCAACTTCATCTGCTGTTTTAGTTTTAAGCGGGGCTAAAACTACGAATCTTGAGAAGAAATCAACACATACTAGAAGATACTGTGAATCCTGGTGACTCCGCGGCAACTTCAGCAAATCCACTGCTACAGTGTCGAATGGAAGTGAAGGCGTTGCATACTCCAAGATTGGTGCAGGACCATCACTGGTTCCCTTGTGCTGGGCACAGGAGAGACATCTTGCTATGTGTTGTTCAACATCCTTTCTCATCGTTTTCCAGTAGTACTTCCTTCTGGTAGCGTCAAGCGTTCTGTCCCGTCCTGGATGCCCAGCTTGGGGAGCATCATGTTGCTGTTGAAGTACTGCTTCTGTAAGCGTGTCTGGAATCACTACACGAGGGCGTGCGTCAAGGTCTGTGGGAATAACTCTAACTAGTAGTCCGTCCAGCAACCTGAATTGCGTGTGAGGTACGGGTAGTTCTGGGAGAGTTGTGTTATCCCCTGATTCTAAGGAATAGATGACTTTGGACCACAGCGGATCCTTGCTTTGCTCTTCTTTCACTTGGTCTTCTGTAAGCGTCGGTAGCTGGACCACTGGGGCTACTTGCACATTTCGTGAGAGTGCGTCTGCACGTTAGCTTTACCTTTGAGATGATACAGAGTAGGATCAAACTGCAATACCGTTTCGTACCACCGCGCTAGTCTGCCAGTGAGATTCTTACCACCCTTGAATATCTTTGTTACCGCCTCATTTTCTGTGTAGAGGTGGATTTTAAAACCATGGATGATATCTCTGAAATGTTTCAATGCCCAAGCTACTGCAAGGGTTTCCCATTCCGTTGAGTGATACCTAGTCTCAGCATCATTCAACACACGACTTGCATATCCAATGACTTGCATCTTGCTTCGTTCATCTGGTTGCATTAGAACAGCTCCTAGCCCTTTGAGAGAGGCGTCGGTGCAGAGTGTGAATGGTCTGTAATGATCTGGAAAGACTAGGACAGGCGTTCTGGTGAGTGCTTCTTTGAGGTTGGTGAATGCTTCCTCTTGCTCTTGACTCCATGTGAATGGAGCGTCCTTCCGGAGAAGTTGTGTCAGAGGCCTCGCTAGACTCGCATAGTTCTTCATGAAAGACCGGTAATAGCCAGAAAGCCCGATAAAGCTTCTGACATTCTCAACCGACTTTGGACGTGGAAAATTTTGTACCGCGATGATCTTGTCGTTCATAGTGTGAATTCCTTCTGCATCCACCTGATGACCTAGGAATTTGATTTTCTCTTTTAGGAAATCACACTTGCTGATCTTGATACGTAAACCTGCCGTTTGAAGTCTTTCCAATACTTGTTGGAGTTTGCTGAAATGAGAGCCGACGTCTTTGCTACAGACTATGATGTCGTCCAGGTAGGCGAAGACTGAGTCACCCAATAGGCCCGCAAAAAGATTGTTTACTAACCTTTGAATGGTGAGGGGTGCGTTTCTCAGTCCGAACGGCATGCGTAGCCATTCGTAGTGTCCACTGGGGGTAGAGAACGCAGTGAGTTCTGTTGATTTCTCATCCATTCCAACTTGCCAGTACCCACTGAGGAGGTCTAAAGTACTTAATACCTTGTTCCCTTTTCCTATGCCTTGTAGTAGCTCGGACAGTACAGGCATGGGGAACCTGTCAGGTATAGTTGCTTGATTGACTTTGCGATAATCAATCACCGGACGCCATCCTCCATCCTTCTTAGGTACCAGGAAAATAGGTGACTTCTATGGCGAGGATGAATGGCGAATAACATTTTGCTCCAGCATTTCGTCTACCATCCCTTTTACTACTTCCCTTTGACAGTGTGGCAATCTGTACGCCGCTGTGTAAATGGGATTGGTGCCTGGTTTGAGGGGTATGGTATGCGTTGTTAGATCCGTTTTACCTAGACGTTCTCCTGGGAGTGCAACTACATCTCTGAAAGACTGTAGCAACTTCAGAAGGGATACTGCCTCTTCTGGAAAGTCTGTCTTCTTTAGGTTTTGCCCGAGAGGATCTTCATCTTGCATCTCGGATGGTGACGATGCTGTCATTGCTGCAATTGGTCCTTCTGCAGAGGGCCACTCTGGAGGTTCAGGATCTACTGGATAGTCGTACACAAGAGCTTTTCCGATCTTGCAGCCGGACTTCAGTGTGATTGGACTGTTAGACCCGTTATAGACTAGTATCTCGGTCCTTGCTTTACTCTGAAGCTTGTACAAGGTTGATTCGAGAGCTAGTCATTTAATACATGCACTTTCACTTAGACACACTGCATCCGTGCCTTTCTTGAGCTTGGGTAACCTAACTGGGAGGTGTGCACCCTCTCTAGCACGAATCCTTTGCTTTCCGATTACTACTAAGGGATACAACCGTGAACCTTGATCCGTTGATCCAACACTCTGGTTACTTGGAGTCGGGGACACCAAGGGCCGCGCACGCGAACTGTCCATGCTTGTTGAAACAGCCGCTGCAATGGTCGAGTGCAGGAGAGGATGCGGATTCTGCATTGTAGAATACTTGTGTGGGTTGTAGATCATCTGTTGGTCGGAAGGATTTAAGGCGATGCGATTGTCTTTCATTGTTCCGATGCCTATGAGGCCATCTGCTGGGAGTGGAAAATCCTAGATCACGTAAAACCTCGTCTTGATGTTTGGGTCTCCATGGCGTGTTAATCTAAACGGAATGTGTACCATACCAACTAGTTTTAGGTTATTCTGTGTAAGTCCTGTAAGTTGCATGTCTGGGAGATTAAGTTTCCAGTTGCACTTAAGCTGATTTTGAAGATTTGTCAATTACTCGTAGGACAAGACGTTGGCGCAGGCGCCGGAGTCAAGAGCCAGAGACATCTTCACGTCACCTACCGTTACTGGAATTGACATAATGTTCACTCGTGATACTGACGCAACGAGCGAGGGCATGTGTAAGGGCGACGAGTGGACATTGGTAGGTAACGGTGTAGGTTTTTCTACGTTTGATCGTTGGGTCTGGTACGCGAGTCTTCCCCCGACGATCCTTGTTGACGCTTTGCAGCTAAGCCTTTGATTGTACGGCAATTCTCTGTGGAGTGTCCTTTCTCACCATGGAACATGCAAGTCATTTTCTGTTTCCCTTGTGCTTGACCTGTCTGGAGTTTTTGAGCTTGTCCACTTTGGCATGATGTCCCACTGGAGGGTATGAATGTCATCTTCTTCTTGTACTTGTCTAGAATTAGCTGCGGGTGCAGTCTCCAACAGGCTGTCTTGTCATGTCCCTTCTTGTGGCAATGATCACAGCTGTTGTCTTTCCTCGAGCTGCTACTATACACTTGTTTGGGTCTGCTCCCTGAGGCTTCTACTGGGGTAACCAAGGCTTTTGGTACTAAGTCTGTAGTAATCTTATATGTACGTGTACTCACTCACTTCTGCAGGTTAGTGGTGCGTAGGAATTCTGTTTTTGTCATTTCCTTCCTCAGGCGAGGATCCAGCATGAGCATGTATACTAGATATTCCACTACTTTGCCTAAGTTCTCCAACATCATGCACTCATGGGTAGCAGTGTTGATCCATACTGAAGAGGGCGCCCTAAACCTTCCTTTGGCATCTGCATATACATCCCCGGCTATTGCCATGGCCATGTATTGGTTATGCTTTCCGCCATCTGTGTCGAGTTTGTCAGCTAATCTATGGATGAAGGCTAGTTCCCCTCCTTGGTTACCATCCCCAAAGACCTCGATCATGTAGTTTTTCATTCCTGGTATTTTTTTGTTTGGAAGCCTAGGATGGACTGAAAAACTTTAGGTTTCGAGCCGTCTTTCAGGTATGATCTAACAAGCTCAATTTTATCTTCATCAGTAATAATGTTGCTGTTTCTCATGACTCCTTCGATGTTCCTGAAAAATGTGAGAACTCCCCCCGGGTAATTAGGGCAGTCCTTCCCGGAGTAACGTGCAACACCATGCCCTGTTGGCACAATGGTTATCGTTGGTGGTGGCACGTGTCCTGACATAGTGGGTGTTGTAGTAGTCGTACTCGTAGCCGTCGTAGTAGTCATCGGCGGAGTAGTCGACATGTTCAAGTTACCTGTCGGATATTGCCTACCTGATCGATGTTGGCGTGCGTCTAAAATTGTAGGGCGTAACTGGAACGACTTGGTTTTTGTAGATTCTGGAGGCGCGTTAATTACCTTTGTCCCCCCGCTTGCGCTTAGGTTTACGCTAGACTCTGTGTCGACGAGGTCTGATGAAACCTTTTGTGTACCGCAGGCGCTAGAGGAGGTGTCAACCTCTGGTGGATAACTCGATTTATCCTTGAAAGAGTCGGACAATTGGTTAGTAAGTGTGTCCATGTCAGTGTCAAAAGAATTGTCTACCTCTTTATCTAACTCTGTGACTGACTGTGGTGCTACTTCCCTTCCTTCTGCTTCAGGAGGACTGTCTGAATGTCCATCAGATTGACTATCAGAGCATATGAGATCTTCCTCTAAAACATTCTCTTTTCTAAAAAGATTAAAGGACATTAGGAAAAATGACACTTTTGGTAAAGATACCTGGATTGGATGTCATTGACAAATAATCCCACAAAACAAATGTTAGCACTGGTACAAAAAATTTGATAATAGGGATTTCTCTTAACCACACACCTGTACCCAAGATTGTATGGATGATAATGGTGGTTAGTCTGATGAGTGAGCAGTGTGTCCATGTCAGTGTCAAAAGAATTGTCTACCTCTTTATCTAACTCTGTGACCGACTGTGGTGCTACTTCCCTTCCTTCTGCTTCAGGAGGACTGTCTGAATGTCCATCAGATTGACTTTTATTTTTTTTACTAGCACTAATTACTAGTATATTTAGTTTATATGTTATTTCTGACTAACCGATACAAAGCTGAATGTTGCGATGTTTGAAGGTCTTCTAGTCAGCTGTTGTAGAATAAAGTTTGAAGGGTTGATCCCTTAGAGTTGATCGCTTCTCCTTATGTCGTCACCAATTCCTGTGACGTCACAGTTCACACACACGTCATACCCTGGCCTGGGCGTGGTGTGCGTGCGTGCGTGTGTGTGTCTAGGGTTGAGTTGCTGGGGCGAGTTGCTGGCGCGCGGGCTCACCGTGACTCATTGGCTCAGTGAAGGGAATGCTGAGGTCAGTGCTGATGTGCTGGGTACTGAGTTATAGTACCAGTTCACTCTGAATCCACTTCTATTTTGTTATCATTCATCGATGTTTTTCTTTCCACTTAGCTCTGTTATGTTAATGTTTTTCTAATTGCTTTTTTTGTTTTAGTGCTTTTGTTTGCTCTTCGGAGGTTTTATTTTAATTCGGTTTTCGATTTGGGGAACAGGAATCCCAATATACGCTGCCAACCAATTATGTAGAGGTGGCTTTATGGTTGCCCTTTTTACCTCTTAGCTTAATTGTCCTTGATTATGCTTGTAGTTGAGGTTTTCACTGTAAAAACATGTTGAAAGGTAACTTGTTAAGGTATTGAATTGAAGTAAAGACACTGTTGGGTTTTCTAGGGTTTTATTACCAAAAAAATAGATTATGCTTAATTAGGGGCTGGTTTGAATTATTGATTGTCTGTGTAGGTATTGTAGCTACCCGACTGGGAAATACCTACAGCTTTGCACTATATTATAAAAGCAATTAGATTGAGCTATATTCCTGTGATTATATTCTTTCATGTAAAAGAATAAAGAATAAGAATAGCGAAAATATATAATGGTATACATACTAATTATCGCACAGTATCGCACTGTCACTGTATATGTCACTGTATTAATTACCACGGCCCGCATGAAGGATTAACCTTCCTAATGGTGTCTGTTCTGCTACTGGTCAATGCCTGGGGGCTCGAGCGTGCCGGCTTCTGACCAGTGTGGAGTCATACGATACATGTTGCTAGCAATCATATTGGAGTTGCTGCAATACTTTAAGAAGACTGTGGGAACACTTGCTTACTCTGCAAGAATTGTACCAAGTCCTTTTATAGGTGGGGGAGATGATCTATCTATAGGGAGATCATTCCCAACTAGAATGTACAGTAGTATACTTAACCTAAGACGTGCGCATGGGGGGTATGAGACACCACACGCCTGTGCGCACGTATTTGAGCTGTTCCCATCACTAACATCGTTATTTTACCATAAATTGCATTAATACTTATCCATATGCGCCTATTTTAGGTTGATTATAAAGGTATTAACCTGTTACAGCAATAAAACAAGTGGAAACAGCGTTTGGATGGTCAAAATCGGCGATACAGGCCGGGAGTTACATAATGTATGGCTGAGGCAACCTCCCTCCCTTCGTCCCCTCCCCTTGTCTGGAGAGACACTTTTACACAATAGTCTCTCTCTCGCTCTTTCCCGCGCTTGGTAACAGTGATGACAACGCCCTGCTACCAACTGGCTAATGTTAGCATGAAAATAGACCACAGAATAAGGGAATAACAGGGAAAATAGGTGATAACTGAAGGAGGGGAGGAAAGTGGGGAAGGAGGGGATGTGGAGGAGTGATATTTGGCATGGCCCAGGGGCAAAAAAAAAAAAAAAAAATAATAATAATAATTGGGGTGTTTTAAATGAATTTTTTTAGGCCCAGGATCTTAAGAGTCTTCCCGCAGTCGCCCGGGGAAACTCTTAAGAGTCTTCCAGCACATGCCGGGTTAAGTAAGTGAATAACTGTTATAAGGGTGAGAGTTATACAAGTGATTATATGAGTTACCCTAGAGTGTACAGGCGCTCAAAATGCGCTGTTATATATATGTATATATCTGGGTAGGACTATTACAGCTTCAGTGATGTTATGGTGAGGACTTTTAACACTGTTATTGTTCTCAGCAGGCTAGTTGTAATATATTTACTGAAACCCAATAATTATATCCTTGTTATCACCTGTGACCTATAATTCCGCGAGAGACATCTAAGGTATATAGAATAATAAAAGCCAATTGGCCTAATAGTAAACGTAAGTGTTTGGTAGAGAACATACATCTGTATTTAGTTTGAGTTTGATTTAATATATTTACAAACAAACACCGACAGGAGTACAACAAGTTACATTGTCTGAACAAAACCTCATTTTGCCAAAGGTAATTGCAATATAGTTAATCGTTTGATAATATACAATTATCGTTTTAATGTTTACAAGATTAAATTCATTATTCCAGATTAATTAAATAAATTACGAGCCATCACCTGGAAGGGTGTTTAAGAGAAGGTTTTATGTTTGTTCCCGGACCTTCATCAAGCTTAAAATTACAGCCACTAGACCCTCTTTCAAGACGAATTTGTAAATTTTTGAGGGGAGAAAAATATCCTGGCCGAAGGCCGGTTCCTTACATGCTCGCTGTCGCTCGCCAGGAAACAAATCGACACCTACAAAAGATCTGGGGCGAAGTTCCTCATATCAACAAACTAATGAGGCGAACATCTTAAAATGTAAAAAACAATGGGTCTAAGAATGAGGGATAAAGAGGACCAGAACAAAATCCGTCAAGTGTAAATCTCCCCTTAATAATGTTCCCGCACCCTACCCCCGCCACCAGGTGTGGGTGGTGGAGAATCACAATAACAAACATTATATTATACCGTATCTACTATTAGTGTATACTGTAGATGCAACGGTTGGATCAATGTGATGTTGTAATGTGTATGGAGACAATTATTTATATTTTCGTTTGTTACATCTTCATTCCTATATAAGACAAATACAAATGCAAAAAATACAGCTTGGTAGTACTATCAACTATTCTTGTTTTGATCAACATTGTTTATGCTTCCTATATCCTTATGTGTATACCATTATCAGCTTACATACATATATCAGTTATTTCAGATCACTCACACACACACACACATACACACTAAAAGAGAGAGAGAGGTCGTATTTCTCAGAGGAGATAGGACAATGTAACAATACCTTTCCCTCCTCATATTCACCAACATCACCTGTCTGGCTTCCTGTGTCCTATCTTACTTTCACTCGACATAATATAATAATATAATCAGCCATTGCTTCTGGGTACTTATTCGGGGTTTATTATCGTCCCTAGTGTATAAAGGTTCAAGGGCTTATAATAATGTTGAGTGAATCTCTCTCATCCTAACTACTTCACTTTCACCCTCTCTCTCTCTCCTTTCACACTCTCGCATGCTCTCTCTCTACTCACACTCTCTCTCCTCACTCACTCTCGCATGCTCTCTCTCAGCAGCCACCAACGCCCCAACGTCAACTGCCAACAATTCAACGCCTACAGTAGCCACTTCAGCTGATGTATCCGATACTCAAGATACAAATAGTGACTCTCTTCCCCCTCAAGACAACTTCCGTGTCGTGAGGAACAACGTTTGCCCCAAGACCAGGAAACACATACCGATTACCGAGTGTCAAAACCGTTTCCAGATACTCGCAGACTCAGATGACGAAGAGGAAATAGAAGAAGTCCGGCTCGTGGGAGACTCGATGATACGTGGTCAGCTCACAGAGTTTTGCGCCAGGGCACCTAAGACCAGGAAGCGTTTTTGTATCCCTGGTGGTGGTGTGGATGACGTAGTTGCAGCAGTTGACGAAGTATCAAAGCTGGCCCCTGCTAATACAATGTACGTCATCCACGTTGGATCCAACGATGTGCAGCGAACCCGGTCGGAAGATTTGCTTTTAAAGTACCAGCAGCTGATCAAGTCGTTTAAGGAGAAGTCATCAAGGATCATCGTCTCAGGAATCGTCCCCCGGCTCGGTGTAGAGAGCCGATTTTACAACATAGCCACCAGCACAAATCGTTGTCTAGCAAACCTCTGCAGGAAGGAGAACGTGGGATTCGTCGACACCTGGGACAATTTCTACTACGATGACTATTTGTTTTCGGACGATGGAGTTCATCTGAACCAGGTGGGAGCAGCACGTTTTGGGCGTCTTCTCAACGATGCGGTGAAGGATTTTCGGAGAAGAAATCGACTCAGCACAGGACAACCAGGAAGGAGGACCGAAGACAGCGAGGACGGCAACCTACAAAGGAATTAAATACTAATCCGTCAAGAACCGCGAATTTGGATAAATCTCCACCAACACGACCCAAATTCAAAACCGTCAGGGATAACGACCGAGGACCGAGGACAGCCATGAATGTAAATGTAGATCCGACCAGAACCAAAAATTCGATGAAAGAACGTTCTGCGAGTTCTAAAACCGCAACTTTAAAGGTTTTCTATGCAAACGCTCGTAGCATACGCAATAAATTTTCAGATTTAGAGGAACTAGTGTTTACAGAAAATTATGATGTGATTGGCATAACAGAATCTTGGCTCAATACAGAAGATAGAGACTTTTTAGCAGAGTATTCACTTCCCGGTTATGTAATGTTTGAGAACAGCCGAATAAATAAAAATGGAGGTGGCGTTTTATTTTATATCAAAGAAAGTCTTAACCCGACCCTCGTGTCAAAACCTCAAATTGTGAACGTCGACACATCTTTTGTGCTAATAAAGAATAATAAAGGTACAAAAATAATACTTGCGTTAATATACAGACCTCCAGCTCAATCAGTGCAAACTGACCGAGAAATTTACGAACAAATTGCAGATGTAAGTAACTCACAAGATACCGTAATTTTTGGCGACTTTAATTTACCTGTGACCAAGTGGGGCGATACTCTTACTTCACACTCCGGACATGACTTGTATACGAACTTGCAAGAGAGTTCGCTTTATCAATTTGTTCGAACGCCGACCCGTGGTAATAACGTTCTTGACATTGTACTTGCAACAAAAGAAGAATTGATAGAGAATTTGAATGTTGGTGATGAATTCAGTAACAGCGACCATCGTACGATAACTTTCACTTTAAAGTTTACTAGTAACGAACCAAATAGTAGCATCGAAAAAGTCCCTAATTTCAAGAAAGCAAACTTCCATAAACTTAGAGCTATGTTTAAAGAAACTGACTGGAGCTTTTTAATTAACAATAACGATATAAATACATCTTGGAAGTTATTCGAAACCACTTACCTAAAAGCAGTGCAAGACTGCATACCATCGAAAATACGGCGTCCAGGCCATAATAATAAGCCCAAATGGTGGAATAAAGATATTTCAAACTGCCTGCTTGCTAAAAAATTTGCTAATGATAGATTAAAATCCTCACAAAATGACGAAGAACGGGTGAAATTTGTAGAGCTACGACGCAAAGCCAAAAAGTTAATTAAGCAAAGTAAAAAGACCTTAGAGTTACATATTGCGAATCAAAGTAAAACAAACCCGAAAGAATTCTATAGTTATATCAGAAAGAAAAAAGTAGTTACTTCAACTGTTGGACCGTTAGTCGATGAAAAAGGAGAATACACCAAAGACGAAGTACAAATGAGTAATGCCCTCAATACCTTCTTTGCATCAGTTTTTACAACCGAAGACCTCAGTGATATCCCTACACCATCGCCGATTCAGATTGATAATTCAGATCTTCTAAGCAATATTACCGTTACAGAGAGAGAAGTATTGAATTGTTTAGATAAACTCAAAGTAAATAAAACGCCAGGACCTGATACAATCTCGCCTAGAGTTCTAAAGGAAGCTAAGAATGAGCTCTCCAAACCACTGACATTACTATTCAATAAATCCTTGCAGTCTGGAACTATGCCTGATCAGTGGAAGCTAGCCAACGTAACACCGATATTCAAAAAAGGCAGCAAATCCCTACCCAGTAACTATCGTCCAATTAGCTTAACCTCAGTTGTATGTAAAATGCTAGAAACGGTCATACGAGACAGACTCGTAAATCACTTAGAGGAAAATAACATACTTAAAGATACTCAACACGGCTTTCGTAAAAAACGTTCCTGTTTAACAAACCTCTTAGACTTCTTCCACGATATCCTCAACCTCTACGATGAGAGTAAAGCTGTAGATATTATATACCTTGATTTTCAAAAGGCCTTTGACAAAGTTCCCCACAAACGTTTACTGCTAAAACTAAAAGCGCATGGAATACAAGACGGTGTGTTGAAATGGATAGAAAATTGGCTCAACAACAGAAAGCAAAGAGTAGTCATAAACGGTAAGGCATCTAAATGGACCAATGTAAGTAGCGGGGTACCCCAGGGATCGGTACTAGGACCAATTCTCTTTCTAATTTACATCAACGACATAGATGAGGGTCTCACCTGCACAATCTCAAAATTTGCTGACGATACAAAAATTGCAAATAGCGTACTCTCAAAAGAACAAGTTGACGATATGCAACACAATCTAGATAAATTGTCATGTTGGGCCCAAATTTGGCAAATGAGTTTCAATGCGGATAAATGTAAAGTACTACATGTCGGATACCTAAATGAGAAAGCAAACTATTCGATGAATGGCACTCAGCTTAAGAATGTAAACAGAGAAACTGATCTGGGAGTAACAATATCGAGTAACCTAAAACCGAGTCAACAATGTTCAGAAGTTGTTAAGAAGGCAAACAAAATAATTGGCTTTATAGGCAGGTCATTTGAGCATAAATCCAAAGAAGTTATCCTAACCCTTTACAATTCCTTAGTCCGCCCTCTTCTGGAATACTGCGTTCAATCCTGGTGCCCTTATTACCAAAAAGATATAAACAAGCTAGAACGAGTTCAACGTAGAGTTACCAAAATGATACCTAGCCTAAAGAACAAACCATACGAAGAGCGTCTTAGAGAATTAAATCTATTTCCTTTAACCCAGCGCAGATTAAGAGGCGACTTAATTCAAGTGTTCAAAATCATCAAAGGCATCGACAATATGAACTGTAGTAAGTACTTCACTATCAACCAATCTAATTACACACGGGGAAACGGTTGCAAAATTATTGGTAAATCTTTTAACTCGCACGAATCTAAGAATTTCTTCTTCAATCGAGTTGTCAACTTGTGGAATGGGCTTCCCCGAAACGTTATAGACTGCAGCACCGTTGATTCATTTAAATTCCGCCTAGACAAATATCTCGCATCAAACCCGCGACTGACTGCGTTTGTAAATGAATAACTTTATCCTCCCCTCAGTTACTAACCCATATGTCCCCTACTAACTTCCTAGTCCTGCCACGTTAGTGGCAGGGCAGTAGTTCCCTTTCCAATGTTCCCTTACCCACTCTAAACCACTGTTTGGACACTTGATCCTCAGTGTTTTGGAGGACAAGCAGCCTAGAAGGGTCACTAGATCTGTTGTTGCTTGATTTCCTTTGTACTCCTTTGTACTCCACTCACTCTCTCTCATCCGCTACCCTTCACCCTCAACTAATCTCTTTCTCACCACTCACACTCTCATTCCTCCTCTTCACCCTCACTCTCTCTCTCTCTCTCTTCACTCACGCACACTATGTCTCAT
>JBAKBP010038383.1:0-16222 GCA_037953745.1 Lithodes maja
GGTTTTTTTTAATAAGAATGTCCCGGCCTTTGGTCGGGACATTTTATAGCGAAAAATTTACAAATGTATCTTGAAAGGGAGTCTAGGTTGTTTTTTTTTAAGCTTGATGAAGGTCTAGCGAGGAAACTCAAAAATATATTAATAAATAAATACATCGACAACAAAACAAGCACTAATAGGCAGAGTGCTGACATTTATAAATCAATAAAGGAAATGGTGAATGTCAGGATAACGCCAGACAAATGTGTGACGCTACACTAAATGGAATATGGATTAACCTTTTGAGTACCAGCGACGTATGTTATATTTTATTCTAGCTATATTTAGACGATACTATGCATCTTAAGAATTTATTTTATTCTAGCTATATTTAGACGATATTATGCATCTTAAGAAGCATCTGTGGTAGTTAAAAGGGTTGGTTGAGATACTTTAAAGCCTTATCATAGCTAGAGGTCCTTCCCAAGCCGAATAAAATCGTCTAATAGTCGCCAGAATAGGATGAAAAGGACGTCCCTGGTACTGAATGGATTAAGAAGGAAAGTATGGGTGATGGCCACTGGAACAACTATAGTCTGGGTTTGTGTGGTTGTTTTCCAGCTGATGGTAAATTGATTATCTTACCATCTGATTCTTCCAGTCTTATGGGGGGATGGGCGTCTTTAATTCCTTATTTATGTATTATTTTATGATTTATTTATGTTTTAGTTTCCTCCCTAGAACTCCATCAAGCTTAAAAAATCACCCGCCCAAGACCCTCCTTCAAGATATATTTTTTACATTTTTCGATAGAAAACTATTCCAGCCAAAGGCCGCTTCCTCTTAAAATGCAGGCTCGCTATCGCTCGCCAGGAAAATATGGACACCTAAATTACACCAAAAGTCTCAATATTGACAACAAGATGGACCGAGAGGTCTTAAAATCGCCAAACTAATGGGCCAAACGTCTTAAAATCTGAAAACAAATGGGGCTAAACATGAGGAAGAAGGGGGACCATAAAAACGAGCCATCTCCCCTAATGGCCAAATATGATACTGCTATGTGTCTGCGTTATATTATTTAGGAACACCCCGTTCTTAACATTAATGGCCAAATATGATACTGCTATGTGTCTGCGTTATATTATTTAGGAACACCCCGTTCTTAACATTAATGGCCAAATATGATACTGCTATGTGTCTGCGTTATATTATTTAGGAACACCCCGTTCTTAACATTAATGGCCAAATATGATACTGCTATGTGTCTGCGTTATATTATTTAGGAACACCCCGTTCTTAACATTAATGGCCAAATATGATACTGCTATGTGTCTGCGTTATATTATATAGGAACACCCCGTTCTTAACATTAATGGCCAAATATGATACTGCTATGGATTGTGTCTGCGTTATATTATATAGGAACACCCCGTTCTTAACATTAATGGCCAAATATGATACTGCTATGTGTCTGCGTTATATTATATAGGAACACCCCGTTCTTAACATTAATGGCCAAATATGATACTGCTATGTGTCTGCGTTATATTATATAGGAACACCCCGTTCTTAACATTAATGGCCAAATATGATACTGCTATGTGTCTGCGTTATATTATATAGGAACACCCCGTTCTTAACATTAATGGCCAAATATGATACTGCTATGTGTCTGCGTTATATTATATAGGAACACCCCGTTCTTAACATTAATGGCCAAATATGATACTGCTATGTGTCTGCGTTATATTATTTAGGAACACCCCGTTCTTAACATTAATGGCCAAATATGATACTGCTATGTGTCTGAGTTATATTATATAGGAACACCCCGTTCTTAACATTAATGGCCAAATATGATACTGCTATGTGTCTGAGTTATATTATTTAGGAACACCCCGTTCTTAACATTAATGGCCAAATATGATACTGCTATGTGTCTGAGTTATATTATTTAGGAACACCCCGTTCTTAACATTAATGGCCAAATATGATACTGCTATGTGTCTGCGTTATATTATTTAGGAACACCCCGTTCTTAACATTAATGGCCAAATATGATACTGCTATGTGTCTGAGTTATATTATTTAGGAACACCCCGTTCTTAACATTAATGGCTAAATATGATACTGCTATGTGTCTGCGTTATATTATTTAGGAACACCCCGTTCTTAACATTAATGGCCAAATATGATACTGCTATGTGTCTGAGTTATATTATTTAGGAACACCCCGTTCTTAACATTAATGGCCAAATATGATACTGCTATGTGTCTGCGTTATATTATTTAGGAACACCCCGTTCTTAACATTAATGGCCAAATATGATACTGCTATGTGTCTGAGTTATATTATTTAGGAACACCACGTTCTTAACATTAATGGCCAAATATGATACTGCTATGTGTCTGAGTTATATTATTTAGGAACACCCCATTCTTAACATTAATGGCCAAATATGATACTGCTATGTGTCTGAGTTATATTATTTAGGAACACCCCGTTCTTAACATTAATGGCCAAATATGATACTGCTATGTGTCTGAGTTATATTATTTAGGAACGCCCCGTTCTTAACATTAATGGCCAAATATGATACTGCTATGGGTCTGCATTATATTATTTAGGAACACCCCGTTCTTAACATTAATGGCCAAATATGATACTGCTATGGGTCTGCGTTATATTATTTAGGAACACCCCGTTCTTAACATTAATGGCCAAATATGATACTACTATGTGTCTGCGTTATATTATTTAGGAACACCCCGTTCTTAACATTAATGGCCAAATATGATACTGCTATGTGTCTGCGTTATATTATTTAGGAACACCCCGTTCTTAACATTAATCCTCCATTACAAACCCCAATGCACTAGAATAAACTAATGAAAGCATAATTATGATCCTCCCAAGTTTTCATAATTAGTAACATATTTCCCGATAAACTCTTGGTAATAGCCGAGTAAAGCCGCTATCACACGAGAAATTTTATAGTCAACATTCAATTATCAACATTTTTCTGGCAACATTTCTGGAATACTTTACCCTGATACCCTGGTATCGGAAACTAGACTGTTGATTGATGAACTTAGGTAACCGAAATATTCTAAATGTTGACCTCATAAGCTGCCAGACCAGTGTTAAGGATAAATGTTAGGTGAAAAGGCACTCGTGTGATACCGGCTTAATGAGGATGGCGAGATAGCAATTTACCATCAGCTGGAGAGAACCGACTATATAGTGTAGTGTAGTCATAAATCATAATATAAAGGAAAAATGGTGAAGCAATAATATACATAGAAACGATAACTTTTCTTTCTTTCCCTGGCTTGGCTTGTATCCATTCGGCCCCATTCAGCCAACTGTTTTAAAACGTTTATCCCCATCCAGGTGTCGATTTCTTCCTGCGAGCGATAGCGAGCCAGCATTGTATGGAGAAATCCGGCTTCGCCGGAGACATTTTTCTATCGAAAAATGTAAAAATTTAGCTTGCTGTCAAAACAAAAATATATATATGCTGGCTCGCTACCGCTCGCCACGAAAATATTGACACCTGGATGGGGGTTAACGTCTTAAAACAGTAAGCTGAATGGGGCCGAATAGATACAAACCAAAGAGAGAGGTAGAGAAAGAGAAAAAAGCTAGGTGGGCTCCCTTAAATGGTGGAGAATAGCCAAAAAGGAAGAAGTGATTATTGAGAAGAGGAAAAGGAACTATAAATAATGAATGTATGTATACATTGAAAACAACAATAAAAGAAGATTGGCACAAGGATAATGGTAGAATTGGTAAAGCAAGGATAAATATCAGGACATAAATAAATAACTGGAAACACCGGACACAACTGAGAGATAAATTGAATTAACGTTAAAGGAAATAAAAGTAAAGAAAAGACAGTCGTAAGAAAATAATAAGACAAGAAAAGGAGGGAAACGAAAGTAAGGGAGAAAAACCCCGTAAAACTCAGGTAAAAGATAAAAAGCAAAGGTGTAAGAATTATCGATAAATGGAGGAAATTGAAAATACGGTGAAGGAGAGACAAAGTTATATGAAACAATTAGACTAAAGAAATAAACACAAAAATAAAAAGAGTAAAACATACAAACAAAAACAATGGATGTGGAGAAAAATAGATACACAAAATGAAGAATCACTAAAAAATCAACAAAAAGGAGAGAGAGAGAGAGAGAGAGAGAGAGAGAGAGAGAGAGAGAGAGAGAGAGCCAGGAACCCCATTATAAATTAAAGTGTTGCATCAAGGCACCAGTTCTGCGTCATCGCCATCATTTATTAACTCTAATACCCCCACTACCAGTACGATATTCTATGACTCCGCTTACTACATAATATTATCTTACACTAGAGTACGAGATAGTGTGTGAGTGTGTGTGTGTGTGTGTGTGTGTGTGAGTGTGTGCGTGTGTGGGGGTAGGGGGGGAGGGAGAGTTACACAGATACACATACCAGCCTTCAGTCCGGCCTTAATACTACTAGAGACAGGGACAGTATATAGCAGAAGAATAGGACAGCAAAGTAGAAGGCTCTCTCCCTACCCTCTACCTCCTCTGGTAAAAAAAAAAAACACATACCGGAAAATAGCATGGATCAGGAAATGCCCACAAGGAAAGTTTGTATACAGGATGTCCCGAAATAGACATGCCAAACTTCAGGATTAGGTTAGGAGAAATATTCAAAGCAGAAAATGTTCTATAAGGAAAATTCCAAATTGTACTCGTTACAGAGATATTGCCTGTTGAAAATGGCATTTCCTTAAGTAATTTCCCTGTAGGTTTAGGGTGGCCTAGCTGCCCTAGAGTTTAGGGTGGCCTAGCTGCCCTAGAGCTTAGGGTGGCCTAGCTGCCCTAGAGTTTAGGGTGGCCTAGCTGCCCTAGAGTTTAGGGTGGCCTAGCTGCCCTAGAGTTTAAGGTGGCCTAGCTGCCCTAGAGCTTAGGGTGGCCTAGCTGCCCTAGAGTTTAGGGTGGCCTAGCTGCCCTAGAGTTTAGGGTGGCCTAGCTGCCCTAGAGTTTAGGGTGGCCTAGCTGCCCTAGAGTTTAGGGTGGCCTAGCTGCCCTAGAGTTTAGGGTGGCTTAGCTGCCCTAGAGTTTAGGGTGGCCTAGCTGCCCTAGAGTTTAGGGTGGCTTAGCTGCCCTAGAGTTTAGGGTGGCCTAGCTGCCCTAGAGTTTAGGGTGGCCTAGCTGCCCTAGAGTTTAGGGGTGGCCTAGCTGCCCCTAGAGTTTAGGGTGGCCTAGCTGCCCTAGAGTTTAGGGTGGCCTAGCTGCCCTAGAGTTTAGGGTGGCCTAGCTGCCCTAGAGCTTAGGGTGGCCTAGCTGCCCTAGAGCTTAGGGTGGCCTAGCTGCCCTAGAGTTTAGGGTGGCCCTAGCTGCCCTAGAGTTTAGGGTGGCCTAGCTGCCCTAGAGTTTAGGGTGGCCTAGCTGCCCTAGAGTTTAGGGTGGCCTAGCTGCCCTAGAGTTTAGGGTGGCCTAGCTGCCCTAGAGTTTAGGGTGGCCTAGCTGCCCTAGAGTTTAGGGTGGCCTAGCTGCCCTAGAGTTTAGGGTGGCCTAGCTGCCCTAGAGTTTAGGGTGGCCTAGCTGCCCTAGAGTTTAGGGTGGCCTAGCTGCCCTAGAGTTTAGGGTGGCCTAGCTGCCCTAGAGTTTAGGGTGGCCTAGCTGCCCTAGAGTTTAGGGTGGCCTAGCTGCCCTAGAGTTTAGGGTGGCCTAGCTGCCCTAGAGTTTAGGGTGGCCTAGCTGCCCTAGAGTTTAGGGTGGCCTAGCTGCCCTAGAGTTTAGGGTGGCCTAGCTGCCCTAGAGTTTAGGGTGGCCTAGCTGCCCTAGTGCTTACCACACCCCCATTTAACCTCAATTATTTTAGCATATTACTATCAAGATACTATAATTCTGTAAGTTGCAAAATAAATATGGACATATTAGCTCACTTTGGACCTGTTGGAAACTATTTGACATGGAAGAGTCCATTACAGCATGCGGGGGAGGACACTATGTAAAACCTTCAATACCTCTTAAACGGTTGAGATTTATCATTTTTGTTATAGAACATGTTACGCTTAGAATCATCTGCATAATCATATCCTGAAGTCCACGTCCACGTCCATTTCGAACACCCTGTATATGGATAGAAAGAAATTACTCTGAAACGGAACTTACACTTGCATACATACTGATTTTAATTATATGTATTCATATTCATTCAATCTCGGAGAGAGAGACAGAGAGAGAGAGAATACATAAATAATTCCGTTCAGTGTTTCAGGGTATAATATATTTATCTGATATTCTGTACATCAGTCTCTAATAAACTAATTAAGACAGGTTACTTTTAGCAGTGTATTACCTAGTACGTCCACCTCACCATACATCTTGGAAATCTAAATAAAGTACTCGTAAATTTGAGGCCGCCACATTTGTAATCCAATATTTCAAAAAATTATCAACTGGTCTAAATAATATTTCTTAGCAAAAAATAGTGTCTACTAAAAACTGTCTTCGTGCATAAGGTGTTGATTTTCGGTGTGAGCGTCCTGGGTTCGAATCCACGGACTGCCACATGTGTGTGTTAAATTTCATTAATCGATTTTAGGAGTAGAGTTGGTTGTTGGATAGAACATAATAATATACAGTTGCACGCACACACACCTAACACAGAGCTACTTTTACTGATATTATTGTACTTACACAGTATAACAACATTGACATAAATATATGAAAAATAAACATTAACTATTCATAGCATACGGTAATTTAAGGCGGAGTAATTTGTTGTTGTTGTTGTTGTTCCCCAAGCTGCCTGGCCGAACAGCCCCAAGGCCCAGAGCGAGGCCTAGGACATAACCGAGCGCCCCCACAGACCACAATAAATCCTGGGTGACCGAAGCCACTCCATTGGTGGGGAGCGGAGGAGGGTGCGGAAACGCCCGGGAAACCAAAGCCCCACCCAGGGCTCTGTGCCCCTCAGCAATTATGAAGAGAAAGTTGAGAGGCAAAGGAAAAATGTGACGCTTTGGCTTCCAATCTTGGTAGATTGGGAGGTCAATCCACGGAATAGACGCCGTCACTTGATATCTAGAAAATATATAAGTAAAAGGGACAGTCAGAGTAAGCTATGGGTATGGCAGAGATCGCTCAGTTCTCACTCTGATAGACCAGCCCATCACCATGTGACTAGAACCCAATCCTCTCGGCATCAGCTAGGAAAGGCCCTAGAAAGCCGCCTTTGGCCGGGGGATAGCTCCCCTATTTCAACCCCTTTCGGGGTTGGGCACCCGTCCGGAGTCATTTGTAATCCAATATACTAATAAAGTAGACGTGCCGTTTCGCCCAAAATCAAAACGGCATACCCAACTCTGCGATCGGTCACCATCATCACTACTAGTCACTATCATCATTAATATCATTAGCACTACTACTATTATAATCATCACTACTACTCTCAGCATCATCACTACTACTCTCATCATTACTACAACTTTCACCATCATCACTACTACATACCAACATCACTAATACTATCACCATCATCTTACAATCATCATTACTAATGTCACCATCATGAATACTATTATGACCATCATCACCACTACTAGTACTGTCACCATCATATCTACTACTGTTATCATCATCACTACTGTCATCATTATCACTAAATCTACAACCATTATCACTGCTATTATCACCATCATCACTACGGTACTAGGTATCAGCATTATCACCACTATTACTACAATCACTTCTAATGTCAACTAAACTAACTTAACCTAACAAATACGGTCACCATCATCACTACTATACTCTGTTTTTTCCAGCTGATTGTAAATTGCTATATCTCCATCCTGATTACTACGCTTTTACCATGATTTTGTAACGAAATATGTTGTTAATTATGAAAACTTTGCCATTATATGATGCACAGACATAGCAGTAGCATATATTTCCAGTAAGCATAAAGAAATCGGATGCTAAAGGATTCAATTTAAGATCAGCTGGGAAAAAATAGACTATAGTCACTATCATCATTAATGTCATCAGCACTACTACTATTATAATCATCACTACTACTCTCACCATCATCACTACTACTACTATCACTACATTCTGTGTGAGAGTGCCAATACGGGGCACTCTCACACAGAACGCCAGCATCATAGCTTTGGAACAGGAGGGGTGGATGTCCTGAGGGGGGGGGACAAAACCATATTTTGGACCTAAAATCATAACTATTGCACATATTAAAAAAAAACAAAAAAACATCGCATTCACGCACCGAATGTTCGTGTGAAGTTTGGTGAAAATCCGTCGAACGGTCTAGGAGGAGTTATCGGACAGACAGACAGACAGACGGACAGACAGACAGACAGACATACGTCTCACTATTATCATCACATCTGAGACATGTGTATGATGTGTGGCTTTCTGTGATGTGTGTGCCCCTACGGGGCACACACACAGGGAATAGGTACAGGGTGGGCGGTGTGGGTCCTGAAGGGGGGGGGGGGGGGGGAGGGGACTGGTGGAGGGGGGGCTGTTCTATCTATCTATCTATTGCCTGACGCCGTGATCCCCGAAGGGGTGGCCACGAACGAACCGCCCCCATGCACCTCTGTCCCCAGTCAGTCGACGCCCCTCCCCCCAACCAGCATCGCCTTCGTTCATGTAGTTCCTCACTCCATCCTTCCACCTCATATTCGGTCTACCTCTCCCCCTCTGTCCCTCCACCTCGCTCTCGTACACCCTCTTAGTCATTCTCTCGCTTTCCATACGTTCCATATGGCCGAACCATCTCAAGTTGTTCCTTTTCACACTTTCCAGCACATCTACCTCCACACCACACCTCCTTCTTACTTCCTCATTAGTCTGTCTATCCCTCCATGTAACTCCGCACGCACTCCTTAAGTAATTCATTTCCACTGCTCTCACTCTTGGTCTGAGTCTCTCAACCAACGTCCATGCTTCGCTTCCGTAAGTCAGTGTCGGGATTACCACACTGTCATGCAAGGACTTCTTCACTTCCATACTGACCACCCTATTTCTTGTTACTGCTTTTAGCGTTCCTACAACCCTCTTCCCCTGTTGTACCCTCTCCCGCACCTCTTCATCCATAGTCCCATCTTTACTCAACACACTGCCCAGATACTTAAGAGAGTTGACGATCTCCATAGCCTGACCGTTCAGCTTCACCTCACACTCTGTGACTTCACCCCTTTCGAAGACCATAACCTTGCTCTTCCCCGTATTTACCTTCAAATTCCGTTTTTCGCACACTGTTCCAAACTCATTTACCAGACCCTGCAACTCCCATTCATTATCACTCATCAGAACTGTATCATCCGCAAACAGCAGTATAGGTAGCTTCCACTCAATTCCCTCCCTTTTCAGCGATACACCAACATCCACTGCTCTTGATAGTATTTCTTTCATAACTCCATCCATATATACAGTAAACAACCATGGGGACATCACACACCCCTGTTTCAAACCAACATTCAGGTCAAAGAACTCGCTCTGCTCACTCTCCACACGTACTGCCGCCTTTGCACCCTCATACATGCTCTTCACTGCTTTCAGCATCTTGCCCTCTACTCCGTATATTCTAAGTACTTTCCACAAACCTTCTCTATCCACTCTGTCATAGGCCTTCTCCAAGTCCATAAAGGCAACATACACCTTTTGTTTCTTCTCCAGATACTTCTCCACAACACAATTCAGGGTAAAAATCTGATCTACACATCCTCTTCCCTTCCTAAAAACCTCCCTGCTCGTCGCCTATCCATTTCTCCGTTCTCACTCTCTCAATCACTACCCTACTGTATACCTTCCCTACTATGCTTAGAAGACATATTCCTCGGTGGTTATCACACACTCCTCTTTCCCCTTTGCCCTTATATAGGGGGACTATTATGCCATTCTTCCAGTCATCGGGTGCACTCCCCTTCTCCCATGCTAGTTTGCACATTTTCCATACCCATTCTATCACTATCTCACCACCATACCTCAACATTTCCCCACACACTCCATCTGTTCCTGGTGCTTTCCCCAACTTCACTCTTTTCATGGCTTCCCACACTTCTGACCTCCTGATCCCCACCTCCTCCTCCACTACTTCTCTTCTTCTCCCTCCCATACCATATCCAGCTATGTTTGCTGGCTCTTCATTCCTTTCATTTAGCAACTCACTGAAGTACTCCTTCCATCTTTCGACTCTCTCTTGCTTCTCGGCTAGCATTCTCCCATTCTTATCTTTCACACCCTTACTGTTTCCCTTGCTACCTTCCCTAACTTTCTTGACTTCTTTCCAGAACAGTTTCTTACTCTCCCTCCATTTTACACTCAGATTCCTTCCAAATTCCTCATCTAATCTTCTCTTACTTTCCTTCACTACTCTCTTCACCACCCTCTTACTCTCCACGTACCTCGCTCGTTTCTGTCTCTCGGAATCTTCATTCCCTCTACTACCCAACCACTCTCTATATGCTTTCTTCTTTTCTTCCACAGCTATTCTTACCTCTTCTGTCCACCATGCTGTACCTTTCACTCCCCTGTTGGGGGGCTGTTGAGTTGATAAAAAACAAACTATCCTAATTAATGTTATCGCTGAGCCAGCTAAATGTGTGCCCAAAGGTAAATCATTACATGGTAATGGTAATGTAACATGGTAAATGTATGTAAATGTTTGATACTGAAACAGTGGTACTGGTACTCACCATGCTGGCACCGTGGTGGTAGTCGGTTGGATAAATTGGAGGACATACAATCTGAAATGAAAAATAAAAATATAAAATAATATGTCAGAAAACATATAAGACGAATGCTAGAAACTACACTTAGGAACATAGAATACAAATGAATATATTGTAGAATTTAACTGAGGTACTGCTACTTACTTGTTCCTGTGAGGCCCTTTTTAAAGTTTAAATAAATCACTTGCCGGGGCCTCGAAAAAAAAAAAATATATATATATATATATATATATATATATATATATATATATATATATATATTTTGCCGGACACCGCGATCCCCGAAGGGGTGGCCACAAACGAAACGGCCCATGCATCTCTGTCCCCAGTTAGTTGACGCCCCTCCTCCCATCCAGCAACGCCTTCACTCATATACTTCTTCACTCCATCCTTCAACCTCTCATTCGGTTTACCTCTCCCTCTGTCCCTCCACCTCACTCTCGTACACACTCTTAGTCATTCTTTCGCTTCCCATACGTTCCACATGGCCGAACCATCTCAAGGTGTTACTTTTCACACTTTCCAGCACATCTACATCCACACCACACCTCTCTCGTACTTCCTCATTCGTCTGTCTATCTTTCCATGTATCTCCACACGCACTTCTCAGGCAACTCATTTCCAATCCTCTCACTCTTGGTTTGAGTCTCTTCACCAACGTCCATGCTTCGCTCCCGTAAGTCAATGTCGGGATTACCACACTGTCATGCTGACCACTCTACATCTTGTTACTGCTTTCAGCGTTCCTACAACCCTGTTCCCCTGCTGCACCCTCTCCCGCACTTCATCCATATTCCTATCTTTACTCAACACACTGCCTAGATACTTGAATAACCTAACATTCTCCATAGCCTGACCGTTCAACGTCACCTCACACTTTGTGGCTGCACCCCTTTCAAAGACCATAACCTGGCTCTTCTCCGCATTTACCCTCAGATTCCCTTTTTCACACACTGTTCCAAACATATTTACCAGCCCCTGCAACTATTCACTATCGCTCATCAGAACTGTATCATCAGCAAACAGCAGTACAGGCATCTTCCACTTGTTTCCCTCCCTTATCAGAGGTACACCAACATCCACTGCTCTTCCTTGTATTTCTTTCATGTCTCCATCCATATTGTGACGCACTCAGTGCGTGGCAACGCAACCTGATTGTACTCCTTGGTACTCCACTGTACCGCCACTGTGCGGTACCTCTGTACCGCTGTACCGTGCTGGCTGCCTATATTGAGTGTGACAACGTATAACTATGTTCTTTGTATCTCTGCAAAGGTCTCGTCATGTGCTAACCAGTGGTGGGTTTTGTTTTAAGCCATGTCGAGACCTTCCATTTAATATGTAGTATCAATAGAGAAGTTGATAGATAAGACAATGGGAGTTCAGAGAGAGAGAGTGAGTTGGGCTTCAGAGCGAGAGGGTAGCAATGCGCCACGCTGCCGGGGGGGTGGTTGCCAGACGTATGGACCGGTTGGCAGCCTTGCGCTTATAGCTAGGTGCGACAGGGTTGGTAGTCCATTGCCGCCTGCCTATGCTGCCTGGGCTGCCCATGTTGTCGTACTGCACATTGCCTGGAGGCTCGCTGTGTGTTCCATGATTAGGTTGCCTAGAACCTTTGAGATTCTAACATCCCTTGCCCTCTCTCCCAATTTCTCACGGTTGCATTCTTTCTCTCTGACGACATTACTCTCATTTCATTCTTCTCTCTATTTAAATGCATAACCTTCCCTTGAGGTCCTAAAGGAGTTTCAGCACTCACCTCTCGTATTACTCTTAGGACAAGCATATATTTACATGTATTAGATTTAAGGGGTTAATGTGAACAGCGATCTTCTTGATGAGGATAGTTGGTGAACGTTCTACATGTTCACGAGTTATATGCCCAGCTCATCATCCAATTTGTGACTAGACTGGTGCCATGTGTAAGAGCCCGACCATGCCCAGGAGTTGTCTGTAGAGGGGCGAGGACTTAGCCTTGATTTGCCTACCGAGCCAGGAGCGAGTGTAGTACCAGAGACTACAGCTCGCTCGTAGTGCCGGTATAGTAGAGTAACGTAATTTATCTGTCCTTGTGTTCTCTGCAGTCTTTTCCTGGGTTCTCGCTTTCGGTGCAGGGACTCGTTGTTCCTGTGACTTGGCCTGCTAGCTAGAACACATGGGGATGATGAGTGGGTTATATCTTTATTTTACTATGCATTGCAGCTCTCTTTAAGTTTATGTATGTAACACTTTACAATACACATTACTCACACACAAGACAACACTATTAATACTTTCATGTATCAATTAACTGCACTGTCGTTTTGCTGCTGTGTCCGGAGTTCTGTTGCGTAGGGCGCATACGGACTCAGAGGGGAGACAGAGTGAGAGAAGCGAAGTAGCCTATGCGGTAGTAGGCTACCGGCGCAGTACTGTTGCCTGCAACCTTTTAGTTATTCCAAGTATAGATTCATTCTTATAATAAGTGACTACTATTTATGTTCCTTCCATGTGTATTATTAGGTATCTACTGGATCATGAACATCTTGTATGCTACATGCTAGTGCATGTTAGTAGGGGACAGTTATTCTAGTGCACGCGCTTTCAAGTAGGCGTGTACATTTGTCATTTAGCATTTCACTGTCATACCTTTAGCCTGCTTCTATTCTACATTATTAGAGGCTTAATATTAACGTAGTTTCTTGAGTATTGCATTTCTTTAGTAATAACGTAACCTATAAATGTCTGAGGGAGTTTAGCCTCATAGCCTACCCCTGTTGTACACTTTCGCCGAGTTAAGGTACCTCGTTACCATAGACGATAACTCTGTAGGGCGTTGGTGCTTTTGTTGTCTGGAGCATATAGTATTTGGGACTGGAATCGAGCGTGTCGTTGTCACATAAGCCATTTCTGTCCTACGATCAAGAATCCCGAATATGTATTGCCGATCCAGCCGTAACAAAATGGCGACCTTGCACAAGATTCAGTAGTATCCTATCACATGTTTTTTGGAGAACTATTCTATGCTACCTAGTAGAGCTGGCTAGAATTTTCTTGCATATTGGAGGAATTTTTATTGTGTCATTATTGTATTGGTGGACTTGCAGATTGTTTCGTTAGGGGTGTCTAGAGTAGAGTCATTCAAGCATCTTTAACATTTTGTGAGTCGAGACTGCAATTAGTAATAAGCACTTCTTTTTTTTTTATGAACAGCAATTGTATAACCAGCACTATGTCTAATGACTCATCATTTACGGGGGAGGATAACACGGTACAGCCTAGTGACCAGCAAGTACAACAGATATTTAGGGAGGGGAGTGTTATAAGTGGAGAGAGGGATGCCCGGGCATTTTTGCAGACACCTTTGACCGAACAGCGCCTGCAGGCTATTGATTGTTACGGTCTTCGCTGTTTAGCCACGGTTTTGGGGCGGGACTGTCCTGACAGTTGGCCCAAGAAGAATTTGGTGGCATGTTTGTTGGGTGATGGCGATGGGGCGGTGGGTGGAGTGGGGTCTTGGGGGGTTCCCTCCAAGCCTCCATTCCACTCTACCCCTGAGCTGGGCCCTCAGCCAGCGATTCTTAGCACGATGCAGCAGGAGGGTTCTCAATGGTAAGCTGGCTTACCCGTAAACACGTCTCGGTGTGGATCCCCCATTTTGTGCTCTCCCCCCCCAGGCCTGTCTCCTGAGATGTTATTTCAGCTAGAACTAGCTAAGCTTAAGTTGCAAGAGAGTCAACAGGCTAGTATAGAACGGATTAAGCTGCAGGAGACTCAGATACAACAGGCTAGTATAGAACGCATAGAGGTTGCTAGAATCCAAGCCAATCAGGATGCAACCAGGTACCAGGCTGAAATGGATGTCGAGAAGTCTAGAGTAGAGACCACGGGGCGTCATCTCGGTGGTGGGCACCGGGTTACAGACTCACTTTCGCATTTAATTAAGTTAGTACCCGCATTTGATGAGACAGCAGTGACTGAGTTTTTTGCTCGTTTCGAAAAGAAGTGTCGTGAGTATGACTGGCCGGAGGTTAAATGGGCAGCATTAGTTTCATCACGTCTAGTGGGTAAGGGGTTGAAAGCCTACGATGCACTGTCACTGGACGAGAGTGTAGTGTATGGACTGGTGAAGGAGGCTGTGCTCCGGGCCTACGAACTGCAACCCGAAACTTATAGATTGAAGTTCCGTGGCGTGAATAAGAAGAGCGACGTCAGTTTTATGGAGCACGCACGGGACTTAACAGATGCAGGTAATAACTGGTTTCGGTCCGAGCACGCAGAGTCGGCTGAGGAAATTAAGCAACTTTTCTATCTGGAACAGTTTTACAAATGTACTGGAACCGATCTAACGCTGAACATTAAGGAAAAATGTCCCAAGACAGTAGAGGAGGCTGCCAAGATGGCAGACCTCAGATTATCATTGATTCGTGGTTGCGGTGCCGCTCAGAGGGCTGAGTCAGGGCAGAAGGGGCGCTATACCCCACCCACCAGAGTTTTCGATAATAACAAATCCTATGACACACATAACCACACTAAAAGCATTGCACCTAATAACACCTACAAACACAAGCCTCTCCCGTTTACTAAAGGTCAGGCCCCTTCTTCGCCCGCACAAGGGAAGAAGCCCATTGGGGATGTGAAATGTTACAAATGTCAGAAGCTAGGCCATTATTCACGTGAGTGCCCTAGTAACACTCCCGCTAAGCCGGTGTCATTGGTTCACAGTATCGGTGTGTCTCTGAAGGCTGCAGCAACTGCCCGGGGTAGGTTGTCAGCAGCTGAGGCACACGCGGTAAAGAAGCGTACGGAAGGCTCGACACCTGTCCGGGACACTTTCTGTAGCCATCGGGGACACGGGTTTGTGAGCTGGGGGAGTGAACTACGGAGGGTTGACTTGCTGAGGGATACGGGGGCTTCGCAAACTTTGTTGAGGAACTTCACAGGGAAACCGATAAATGCGGCCAGAGTTGTTGTGGTGCAGGGTATAAATGCTACGAGGTCATACCCACTTGTGAGGTTGGAGTTGAGAGTGGGAGAGGTGTGCAGGGAGCTGGATGTAGGGATCGTTGAGTGTTTGCCAGTTGAGGGCATCGACCTTCTTCTCGGCAACGACTTTGCGGTGCCCACTTCCGGGACTCCACCCTTAGTCGTTGCCGAGAGGGCGGCCGACGTGGATGGTGAGAATCGGGAATGGGTTGGGAGGTGCCAACAGGATGAGATGGCCTGTGTGGTAACCCGATCTCGCTCTGCGGCTCCTGCACAGCCTAGCACTCAACCTCGGGGACAGTGGAGGAAGGATCAGGAGAAGGTTGCTAAGGGCAGGAAAAGGGACATTGATTCTGCTGCACTTCTCGGTGATTCGGTACTTGGACCTATAATAAACACGGGAGTTGACTCTGGCCCAGATATGGTGTGTAACAAGGCAGAGTTGGGTAAGACTTCGCGTGAGGCAAGAGCTGTAGCGAGAGCCACTAAGGCAGTAGAGCCTACTAGCCGGGGTAATGTCTTAT
>JBAKBP010038384.1:0-16221 GCA_037953745.1 Lithodes maja
GGTTGTTGGTGCTTGTCTTTCATAAGCTGAAGCAATATCATTATTGATTAACCCATTGAGGATCTAAGACACATTTTCAAATGTTATGTTGGTTTTCATTAGACAGTTTTATGCTGCTAAGGAAGGATATTTTGGAGGCAGAGGGGTAAGTACTTTCTCAATTTGTTTAGCTTTCACAAGTCCTCTCTAAGCTGAATAAAATCGTCTAATGATATTTGTTTTTTCTATGTGAATGAGGGAGACAAAAGGCATAACTGCCTGCAGCGAGTGCCTCCCCCAGATTTCAAAGAGTGACAGGGCCGAAATCAAGGGACGTTCGAGCTAAAATGCCTGGACACACGGAGTTTGAAGCAATTTAAGTCATAGTAAGAGGGAAAGACTGATTCTGGGAGAGAGTTCCAGAGCTCAGCAGTTTAATAGAATAGTTAGAATAAACTGTCAGGGAGCATCATGATACTCAAAAGGCTAAAGATATAAATGGTTACGCCAAGATCTAAGAGGGAGGACAGCCAAGAAGCCCCCACGAGCACAGCACTAGCCCCAACACCAATAACAACGCCAACCTTCTTTATTGGGTAGCAAGCTGTTCAGGTGGCAAGTTGTTCACCATCTGATCAGACAAAAGACAAAAGGATCAAACTCCCTTGTAGACCTTCACCTTCTGTACCGGCGACGTTTTAAATATTTTATTCTAGCTATATTTAGGCGACTGTGTGCAGTTTCAGAATGATCTGTCGTAGTAAAAAGGGTTAACGTATAAGTAAGATAGTTCGAAGCTGGAGGCTCTTTATAAACTGAGTATAATAGTTTAATAGTAGCCAGAATAAAGTTAAAGGGACGTTACCGGTACAAAATGGGTTAAACACTTTATCTCACACATTACAGTATCGATATTCCGCAATTTAGGAAAGATGTCTTCTAGTTAAGGGGCTTAATTTAGTTTAGGTAACTAATTCATTCCACTTTATCGTAATGTTCTTCAATTCTATTCGAGTCTGCAATAACAAAACAATATATAAATATATATTTGATTCAAGTGGATAAGAAAGTGGTCCTTCTATTTTCCTTAGATCAAACAATTTCTTAAAAAATCGTCCGTAAAAGTTATTAGAGGATATTTTATTAACTCTTCTCTCTCTCTCTCTCTCTCTCTCTCTCTCTCTCTCTCTCTCTCTCTCAGTTGGATGTACCGAGGTGGTGGAGCGACATTCCCTGGAACTGGAGTCAGGAATCAGAGTATGACATCAAAGGTACTTCAGTACAAACGAGTGTATTGATGATCAGCCAATTAATGGTATTCCGTTAAGTGGCAATGGCGCCAAGGAGGCACTAATTAGAGGTTTAAGCAAAGACATTTTGGACAATTGTGTCCATGCCTAACAGAATATTCACACTGAGTGAAAATGTAATTGCAAATAGGATTAATCAGGCAACTTTGTTATGATCATATTATTAGTAAAGTACAAAAGACATTATCAATGATACTTGTAATTACCAGTCAATTTAGGATGATAAGGGAAGGGCTTGAAAGCCGACAGGGAGCACGTAATTGGTACATTCTGAGAATTTATATGATTAACATTAACTATCACTTTATATATTTAAATACTATGTAGAGGTGTTTATGCAGGATTATTTTCAAACTTTTAGTCTGATGATACCAGATGTATGGTGTGTGTGTGTGTGTGTGTGTGTGTGTGTATATGTGCGTGTGCTAGACAATGTAATCAGCTAGTTGATGTAGTTATTTATAATAGCGGCTGACAAAGTTCTTTAATAGCTCATTATAACTGTTTATAGGTCATATGTTTACTGTCTGCAATATGTATTTATGAAATAATGTGTTCGTATCATTATAATTATACAATATTGTTATGTGTATCACATTGTGTTAGTCAATGTGGAATTGTGTATGGTTTTATGTGTACGTTTGGTGTGTGCGTTGGAGATTGTCGTCCGTGTGCGGGAATATAATTCTTCACTTTGGACCATGTGCCTATGATATAAATATGTATTAATTAATTACAGTATAATATCTTCTTTCATACATACACTGCCTTCCACAGCCAACTTATCATCGAAGGTCATTCCTAAGCTACATTAATCCCTTATGTACCGGCGACGTCTTTTTAATATTATTCTAGCTATATTTTGACGATTTAATTAATTTCATTGGGGGTGTGGTGGTGAGATTAATAAAAAAAAATAATATTGTGTGCAGTTTACGGAATATCTGTCGTAGTAAAAACAAAGGGTAAATGAGACAGTTTGAAGCCTATTACTTACTGGAGGCCTTTTTCAAACTGAATATATTCGAAGCTTTCTCAGAATTAATCGAATCTTTTTACAAGATCATTACCAATTGAATCTGCTATAGGATCACTGTGGCAACTCCACACTATAGGATCACTGTGGCAACTCCACACTATAGGATCACTGTGGCAACTCCACACTATAGGATCACTGTGGCAACTCCACACTATAGGATCACTGTGGCAGCTCCACACTATAGGATCACTGTGGCAACTCCACACTATAGGATCACTGTGGCAGCTCCACACTATAGGATCACTGTGGCAACTCCACACTATAGGATCACTGTGGCAGCTCCACACTATAGGATCACTGTGGCAACTCCACACTATAGGATCACTGTGGCAACTCCACACTATAGGATCACTGGGGCAACTCCACATTATAGGATCACTGTGGCAACTCCACACTATAGGATCACTGGGGCAACTCCACACGATAGGATCAATGTGGCAACTCCACACTATTGGATCACTGTGGCAACTCCACACTATAGGATCACTGTGGCAACTCCACACTATAGGATCACTGTGGCAACTCCACACTATAGGATCACTGTGGCAGCTCCACACTATACTATCACTGTGGCAACTCCACACTATAGGAACACTGTGGCAGCTCCACACTATAGGATCACTGTGGCAACTCCACACTATAGGATCACTGTGGCAGCTCCACACTATAGGATCACTGTGGCAACTCCACACTATAGGATCACTGTGGCAACTCCACACTATAGGATCACTGTGGCAGCTCCACACTATAGGATCACTGTGGCAACTCCACACTATAGGATCACTGTGGCAACTCCACACTATAGGATCACTGTGGCAGCTCCACACTATAGTATCACTGTGGCAACTCCACACTATAGGATCACTGTGGCAACTCCACACTATAGGATCACTGTGGCAACTCCACACTATAGGATCACTGTGGCAACTCCACACTATAGGATCACTATGGCAGCTCCACACTATAGCATCACTGTGGCAACTCCACACTATAGGATCACTGTGGCAGCTCCACACTATAGGATCACTGTGGCAACTCCACATTATAGGATCACTGTGGCAGCTCCACACTATAGGATCACTGTGGCAGCTCCACACTATAGGATCACTGTGGCAACTCCACACTATAGGATCACTGTGGCAACTCCACACTATAGGATCACTGTGGCAGCTCCACACTATAGGATCACTGTGACAACTCCACACTATAGGATCACTGTGGCAGCTCCACACTATAGAATCACTGTGGCAACTCCACACTATAGGATCACTGTGGTAGCTCCACACTATAGGATTACTGTGGCAACTCCACACTATAGGATCACTGTGGCAACTCCACACTATAGGATCACTGTGGCAACTCCACACTATAGGATCACTGTGGCAACTCCGCACTATAGGATCACTGTGGCAACTCCACACTATAGGATCACTGTGGCAACTCCACACTATAGGATCACTGTGACAACTCCACATTATAGGATCACTGTGGCAACTCTACACTATAGGATCACTGTGGCAACTCCATACTATAGGATCACTGTGGCAACTCCACACTATAGGATCACTGTGGCAACTCCAGACTATAGGATCACTGTGGCAGCTCCACACTATAGGATCACTGTGGCAGCTCCACACTATAGGATCACTGTGGCAGCTCCACACTATGATTGGGAAAGCATTACATGCACGCCATCTATTGGCCAAGCTAGTTGATAAGATAATGGGAATGCAATAGGTATTAAAGGAAACGTATGCAGGGTAATATAACTATGATGAAAGTATGTATTACCTGCACCACCCTTAAGGTAACTATGCAGGTATTTTGAACGACAGATTCGGGGTGCATAATACTATCCTATATCTGTGTATATCGTGTCCAGGTTTCAATATGTTTGATAACCAAAAGTCTCACTAATATTATCCTTAGGGTAATTGGATTGTAATACATTATGAAATGCCCCTTAACAACATGCAATGAATTCAAACACTGAGAATGTGGCACATCAATGTTTTACACAATATGTTATACATGTAAATGGCTGTAATGCACAATAACGTAGGTTTATCTTATAATGTTTAACTGTATTTCCTCTGACCTCTCTGTCGTAATAAGTTAAACCTTTTGCAGTAACCTAATAACACACAGCGTTTACATGCAGATTCATAAGAAGTTGGTCTTACATAATTACCCATGTTGATATTATAAATAATTACATTTTTTAAATTCATAGTAATTCAATGATTTATTTGTTGTGTATATTAGTCGATGAATAAAATAGAAATAGGCATGGCAACATGAAATGCAAACAGATGTCAGGTGTCAATTATATATTTTTGATTGTAACCAATACACAACACAATACTATCACCACGATTGATAGCGAAATGCATAAGTACGCGGAATTTCGATGTGTGTATCCTAGGTTCGAGTCCTTGGAGTGCCACATGCATTTGTTGATTTCATTAATTGTGTTTAGGAGTGAAGTTGGTTGGTGGAAACAATATAATAATTCATGTGAAAATGTAATCACTCCCTTAGCAGCTGATTGTTCCATACTTATTGTCTTTTGGGAAGAAATGGAATCGTAGGTCACGGCCAGTTGGTCTATTGTCCCCGCATATCACACAGCGGTGGCCAACATTTGGTGCCATGTTTGTTTATTAAGCCACACCCCATCCCATCGTTACTGTCATTGGTTGTAAACAGACAGACAACACGCCGGCGATCACAGCGCCATCTAGTGACCAATCTATGTCATTATCTTGGTTTCAGAATCCCCCATAAGAGTTGACACTCCGTATATTCTTTCCTTCGTGTATAGGATGCGCTTTGCTGGATATCTCAGTGTCTAGTGACGACAGTGGTGGTTCTGGTTGGAAAAGTTCCTTCGATGGCGTCAAGGGCCTGCAGTTCTTTTAATCCAGAAGCGTTGATAGCCTCTGCAGCCCTACTCTAACTAACTTTGATGGGTGTTTTGTGGTAGTGGGGGAGGAAGTGCGAGGAGGTGGAGAGGCAAATGACGGAGTGGTGGAGAGGAAAGTGACGGAGGGGTGGAGAGGAAAGTGACGGAGGGGTGGAGAGGAAAGTGATGGAGGGGTGGAGAGGAAAGTGATGGAGGGGTGGAGAGGAAAGCGATGGAGTGGTGGAGAGGAAAGTGACGGAGGGGTGGAGAGGAAAGTGACGGAGGAGTGGAGAGGAAAGTGACGGAAGAGTGGAGAGGTGGAGAGGAAAGTGACGGAGAGGTGGAGAGGAAAGTGACAGAGAGGTGGAGAGGAAAGTGACGGAGTGGTGGAGAGGAAAGTGACGAAGTGGTGGAGAGGAAAGTGACGAAGTGGTGGAGAGGAAAGTGACGGAGGGGTGGAGACGAAAGTGACGGAGAGGTGGAGAGGAAAGTGACGGAGAGGTGGAGAGGAAAGTAACGGAGAGTAGAGTGAGACAGAAGGGTAAGTGGAGGAAAGTGCTCAAATGGCGAGTGATGCAGAGATGGAGGGAAGGGAAAGTGGTACTGCTTAGTTTGTTAGCAAGTTAAAATAAAACTTCAGAGGCTGTCGACCCTTCAGGATTATGAAGCCAGCACCCTGTAAGCCAAGAATAGCATCAGGACTGGAGCCCTTTTTCGAGAACTCCAGTCCCTTCATAGTAATGTGTTAATCGTTATCAGTGACCAACCAAGCGCCGAGCCTCCAACGCCTACACCAGCATTGGATGTAGACTGAATATTGAAGAACTCGCCCTGAAAACTTCTCGCCCCAACTTTTTCTCGCCCGAAACGAAGTCGCCTATGATTATAATTATTTTGTTATCAAACTAACCTAATCCAACCTAACTTAACCTAACATAAACTAATTGAACCGAAAGAGCGCAAATTCCTCGTACATATGCGGGGCCGAGTTGTTTTCGGGGCGACATCTACAGGAACACCTTCACCCATGACCCTGCTGCCGATGCTTCCCCAAGCTATTGTGAGGCGTTCCCAGAGCCATGGGCCGGTAAGTACCCATGTAAATGTATTGGGGAAGGATTTAATATCCGGGCGCATCGCCAGCTTTGGGTATATATTAAGCAAACCACCCACCAATTTTCATGACAATTTTGAAATGCATGTTGGAATCCCTATAAACTGTACTTCATTTTTATGTAAGTTTGATAATTTTGGAAAAATCGATTAAGGGAGAAAATTAACATTGAAAATTATGTGTAAAAAGTCTCCCATAAACGGCGGCCCGCTATGTTATTGTAGTTTGCGGCCTAATTTCGTCTGTTAATTCACTTTATCCTTAATTGGACCCCCTATGAAGTACAACAGATTATGATGACATAAGTGACGGGTGTTTAGAGGGGGCAGAACTCCCCCTTCAACATATTACGTGTCTCACAGTAACTTCTATTATATAAACAACCCAAGAAATTTCACAGATATTTTAAATTTCATTTAGGATGTAATATAACCTATACTCCATGTCAAAATAAGTGTCAACCCTCGAAAAATTCTATTAAGGGAGATACAGAACCTAGAACCTGTAACCTATAACGATATTTGTCCAGGGTTCTCCTCCCCATAGACGGCGCACAACACGACTCGGCGGACCTCTTTCTCCCTGCCTTTCAGTCTAATTAACACTAGGAATTTACCTAATTTTCTATCCAATGTTCTATCCAACCAGCGGGGGTGTGGGGGCGGCAGCCCCCACCCATAATACTAGGTTAGGTTAGGTAAGGTTGGTAGGTTAGGCTAAAATCTTTAATGTTGCTTAATTGTTGGATAATGAGCTTACTGGGTAAGTTCATTTTCTATCCCATGTATCATCCAACAACTTTTGCCAAAACTTGACTTTTTTTTTTCATCTTGGGGGTTTCTTAAGTTGAAAAACAAGAAAACCCGAGCCAACTTCTTTTTTGCACTTGCTGTCTTTTATGCAGCTGAAAAATCTTAAAATCCGAGCCAACTTTTGCCAAAACTTGGTTCGGGTTTTATCATTTTGGGGTTTTCTCAAGTTGAAAAACAACGAAGAGCCAACTTTCATCATAAAAACCATTATATCGCCTTTTTATGTCTTTAACCCCACATTTTCCCAGATCTTCATAGCCCTCCCCACTATCGGCGCCCGTGTCTTAAGATCGTTGGATAAAGGGGAAAACGATATTTGCGGAGGTTGAAACTAATGTCAATCACTATATATTGATGCAAATAAACTAAAACTAAATACAAAATAATGAAAATAGTTGGTGGGTGGTTTCCTTAATATTTTCCCAGCTTTGTTTACATTACTTGTATGCTCGCTGTTACATTCCCGTCTATTATGATTGCTTTTTTTCTGTTATTTGCCCCCTGCTGGTAATATATGATGTATATGATGATGATAATAAGTCATGGGGAGGTGAAGGGGGGCAAACCCCCCCTCAACCTATTATTGTATCCCACGGCAGTTGAAATAGAAGGGAATGTTATCGAGAGCGTACAAGTAATATAAACAATGCAGCGGAAACGCCGCCCGAATACTACACTACATCCTTACTATTTTTTTGTTTCTTTGCCGGTCACTCATTTCTTTGGTTATTGTGTATTTTTATCAATGTATGCGTCCGACCGGATGGGTAAGAGAGAGAGAGCAAAAAAAACCAAATAATAAAAATAATAAAATAAAAACGTAATTGAATTATTAAATAGATATAATGTGGAAACCATCATGGTTCATTCGTGTCTAGGTCCCTTGGTTCGTTCGAGAGTGAGTTAGATGTTTATGGGGAGAAAATGATCTGAAATTTTCACTAGACACCGTTTCATTTCGCTTAGTTTAATGGGTACCGCCGTAGGGCGAGTTCTGAAGAGCGGAAATATCCGAAAACACAAGGGACTGAGGTATAACCATACAATAACGAATATGTTGTTGCCTATGTTTCCCAGATATGCGTCCTATTGAAAACGATCGTGTTTATGAAAGCCACAATAAATAAAATGCAAATTATATATATTGTGGTCTGTGTTTAACCCCTTCTATACCGGCGTCGTCTTTTTAATTTTATTCTAGTCATATTTAGAGGATTGTGTGCAGTTTAAGAAGAATCTGTGGTATTACAAAGGGTCGAGACATAGTTCTAAGCTTGTTAATTGCTGGAGGCCCTTTTTAAACCGAGTTAAATCGACGGTCAATATTTAAGAGTCGCACCACAGCTGGGATCTCATTTCTAATGGTAGTTTTGGGTTCCTATCATTCTATGCTTCATTTCTATATACTTTTTATCCACGGGAATTTTTTTCTTTTTTTTCTTGGCTTAATTTTTTTGTTTAGCATTAACCTAACCAAAAAACCTAACCTAACCTAACCTAACCTAACCTAATAGCCCCAAATACATTTAGGTTAGGTTAGTTTAGGTTTTTTGGTTAGGTTAATGCAAAAAAAAAAAAAAAAAAAAAAATCCGTGGATAAAAAGTATATAGCAATGAAGCATAGAATAATAGGAACCCAAAACTACCTTTAAAAATGAGATCCCAGCTGTGGTGCGACTCGTAAATATTGACCAAATCGTCTTATAGTTGCCAGCATATAATGAAAAGGTGGTCACTGGTACTATATGGGTTAAAAATGTTTCACGTGGCACTGAACCCAACGCCATATTATGAGACCGGTCAAATTGTTCACATTTCAATGGGTGCATGTAAATGTAAATTTTCTGTAATGTCATTCCTAACCCTTTATGTACCGGCGACGTCTTTCTTATTACATTCTTGCTGTATGTAGACGATTTTGTACAGCTTAATTATAATCTGAGGTAGTAAAATGGGTGAAGTGAGACAGTTCGAAGCCCCGTTAATTGCTGGAGGCCCTTTTGAAGCCGAGTATAATTGCTTAATATTAGCCAGAAGAAAGTTAAAAGGACGGCACCGGTACAGAAGGGTTTAAAATCTTGAAGCCATCTTAGAAATAATCCAATCTTCTTGTCATCTTTTCTCCAGAAATTGCATTTTGTAAATGCACCCTATGTAGTTAAAAAAACAAAGAGGGGGGGAGGGGGTAGGTATTGTTGACCGTGCAATAATGAGGTAAACGGGAGAAATATGAGTAAAGCGAGTAATGAGAAAATGCGAGACGAACCATGCAGGAAGGGTCTGGCTGGAAAGGTATTGACAGGGGCAGATGTTCCTATTTGTTTTATGTCTGTGTTGCAAGGATAACAACAAACCAAACAAACAGTGGTACAGACAATTTTTTACATTTATATTTATATTTGTTTTCTTTTGGTTTTAAGAGCAGAGACAATACAGCTAATGGGCAATTAATACTTTGTGCACAACGAGTCATAAGGTCACCGGTCACCGAGCGACAGACCTGTTCAGAAATGTGTTCTGGGGGAAAGGTTTACTTTTTGGTCGATTTTTCATTTATTGAATAATATTAATTTCCTCGCTAGACCTCCATCAAACTTAAAGAAAACAACCCCAAGATCCCCCTTAAAGAATGTTTTTTTACAATTTTCGTTAGAAAAGTGTCCTGGCAGTCCCTTCTACATTAAAGGCTTGCTTTCGCTCACGAGGAAAAATCGACACCTAAATGACACGAACAGGCTTAATATTGACAAAAATAAGGGGCGAAAGCTCTTAAAATGTCCAAACTAATGGCCGAACGTCTTAAAATCTGAAGACTAATTTTCTTTCTAATTTTTATAAATGATCTCCTTAACTGTACCTTAATTCCCATCCATTCATACGCAGACGACTCAACCTTACACTACTCCATTAGTTTTTCAGAACGCCCCAGCCAGCAATCCCTCAACGACAAACGTAATGAAGCCATAGAACTCTTAAATTCTGATCTAAATACTATTTCCAATTGGGGCAGAGAAAACCTTGTTAACTTTAATGCTTCCAAAACCCAATTTCTCCATCTATCTACCCGTCAGGATCTCCCAGCGGACTATCCCTTATTCTTCAACAATACAAAAATCAACCCTTCATCTTCTCTCAATATTCTTGGTGTCTCTTTTTCTTCTGCTCTCATTTGGAAGGACCATATTACCAGTCTTGCTAAGGCAGCCTCCCAGAAGCTGGGTGTGCTCAACCGCCTTAGGGGGTTCTTTTCCCCTGCACAGCTTCTTGCTCTGTACAGGGGCATAGTGCGCCCTTGTATTGAGTATTGTTCACATGTGTGGGGAGGTTCCTCTCACACCGCTCTCCTAGACAAAGTTGAAAGGAAGGCCTTTCGTATCATTAACTCCCGTCCACTCACCAACTCTCTGCAATCTCTCTCTCTCCGCCGCAATGTTGCATCTCTCTCGCTATTCTATCGCTACTATAATAATCAGTGTTCCTCAGAGCTATCCCAGTGCATACCACCTCCTTTACGTAGGGCACGTGGTACCCGTCTTGCAACTCAATCCCACCCCTACTCTGTGCAACTCTCCAACCCAAGAGTGAAACGTTACTCTCAAACTTTCTTCTACTCAACATCTGAGCTCTGGAACTCTCTCCCAGAATCAGTCTTTCCCTCTTCCTATGACTTAAATTGCTTCAAACTCCGTGTGTCCAGGCATTTTGGCCCGAACGTCCCTTGATTTTGGCCCTGTCACTCTTTCAACTATGGGGGAGGCACTCGCTATAGGCAGTTATGCCTTTTGCCTCCCTCAATCACATAGAAAAAAAAAAAAAAAATGCAGTATATATTGTCAACACCCTCCTTACCGAGGATGTATTTTGTGTTATTCCAGCTGTTTAGAAGGTTTTATGCAGCTTAGGAAAAAAACGTGGTATTTAAAATGGACAATCGAGATAGCTTGAAACCGTTAGATTGCTACACATCCTCCCTAAGCTGGATAAAATCGTCTAATAATATCAAAATTATATTGACAAAGTAAAACTCGGTACTAAAACGGTTAAGTATTTTATAGGTCACACACTGGGTCCGTCCCTCCAACTGGTTCAGCATGGGGGGGGGAGGGGGGGGGGTTGAACTGGGGCCACACGATCCTAGCCCTTGTAATATAAAGGGTTAAGGGGATAGTACTTGGTTTTAAGGATATATATTAATTTATGTATTTTTTTTTGAGTTTCCTCGTTAGACCTCCATCAAGCTTGGAGAAACCCCCCCTACAATTTTCGTTAGAAAAATTTCCCGGCCCAAGGCCGGTTACTTCTAAGATTAGAGGCTCGCTCTTGCTCGCCAGGAAAAAATCGACACCTAAATGGCATTAAAGGTCTTGATATTGACAAAGAAATGGGGCGAAAGGTCTCAAAATCGCCAAACTAATAGAACGAACTTCCTAAAATCTTAAAACTAATATGCTAAACATGAGGGAGAAGAGGGTCCATAAAAAGCGAGTTCTACCCCCTTAAGAGTGGCCTCTGGTGCAGCCTGAAGCCGGTGTCCTGGGAGGGTCATTTGTCCGTGTTCATTTTTTACCATATATGACTTGGAACTCTCTCCCTGAATCTGTGTTTCCCTTATCCTATGACTTGAATTGCTTGAAGCTCTGTGTGTCCAACTATTTTGGCTCGTACATTCCTTGATATTGGCCCTGTCACTGTTTCATTTCTGGGCGTTTTACCTTTTGTCTTGCTCATCCACATGGACATAAAAAAGGAAAAAAATCTCTAAAGCCAGGCAAGTCTGATGACAGATAATGTCACTATAGATGGGTTGTTGCAGCCTCCCACACGTTTATCCTTGCCAGCGTCAATGTAGAAAGTATGAATGACAGAGTGAATCAAGTTGTGGAAGTGCTTGAAAGAGTATGTGTACTGCGCACTAGAAATTCTGCAATATAAGCGGTGTGGTGCGCAGTGGATAGTTAGAAAAAGCAAGCGATGATGGATGTATTGGAAGGGAGATGAGTCTGGAAAAGTGAAAGGAGGAGTGGGTGTTCTGGTGGCTGGGGAATGGGAGAAGAGTGCGCTTGAAATCAAACGAGTAAATGGAAGATTTATTGTATTGAAACTGAAAGCAGGTAACAGCATTTTGAGTACGAGTAGAGAGTGGAAAGATAATTTCTGGAGCCACCTGATTCGTGTGGGAGATAGGTATCCTGACCAGGATTCGAACCCCCTCACCCCAGGTATATGTGGGAGAGCTGGGCACCGTAATCACTCATCCATGAGCGGATGCACATGAATACCTGGGGTGAGTGGGTTCGAATCCTGGTCATGATACCTCTCTCCCAACCTGTCTGACATTATCATTAGAGACTAGATTAGTGTTGTTTCAGGCGTCTCTGAGAATGATACTACAGTACTTGGTTGTGACTTTAATTAATGGGCATGTGGGAGCATGTGCTGATGGATGTGAGGGTGTACATGGAGGAAATTAATACGGAAGGATAATTCTAGAAGGCTAATAATATAGATTACTGCTTGGTGAATAGGAAAGACTGGAATTGGGTTCTGGATGTAAAGGTTATCCTGAGCGAAGAATGTATCTTACAACATGAGTTAAGGAGAGATCTGTGCGTAAAAAGGTATACATGCCAAAAAGGAAAATATGGTTGTTGAATAAATCAGAATATAGAGATAGGGTTTGAAGCGAAATGGAGGTAATTGTCATCTTCCTTGGACATAGCTTATGTTGCCACTGACAACGTCTGTAGTACAACTAAGGGTCCCCCAGGCATAAGATTTCCAGGTGGTGGAATGACGAGGTTGAAAATGCAAAAAAAAAAAAGGAGAACAGAAAATGCCTCAAAGAATGGAAGAAATGTGGCAGCTGGTAGGAATATCTGGCAGCTAAGCAAACTGCCAAAGAAAAAAAAAACACAGAAAATCAAGGCAAATAAAACTATACTGGACTTGCTCATTGCCGAAATGAGTTACATACAATCCCAATGGGATCTTCAACCTAGCTAGAAGAGTGAAGAATGAGAGTAAAAGATGTTATAGGAGAAAAGTGTCAGAAAATATAATGGGTAAATGTGTATGCTGTATTAGAGAAAATTGGAAGGCTACGCATGAATGTTCAACATGGAGTTGGAGTGGAATAGAGAGTAGCTAATACCATGGGTCTATATGATGTTTGTTTTGTTTTTGTAAGTTTGATAGAGGACTAGGGAACAAGCTAAAACAAATATATGTACCGGTATTAATAATAAATAAAACAAATATATGTACCGGTATTAATAATAAATAAAACAATAAATTAAATGACGTCCCCTTAAATTAGAGAGGAGGTAGATGTTGAAAAAGTAATATATAATTAAAACAAACATACGATCATTTGATTTGTATACTGCATATGATTATATATATATATATATATATATATATATATATATATACCGTATATATATATATATATATATATATATATATAATCATATGCAGTATACAAATCAAATGATCGTATGTTTGTTATATATATGTATGTTTGTTATATATATATATATACCGTATATATATATATTGTGACGCACCCAGTGCGTGGCAACTTAACCTGATTGTACTCCTTGGTACTCCACTGTGCCGTGTGCCGACACGGTGCGTGGCCGTGTGCCGTTTTGGCTGCTTATATTGAGTGTGACAACGTATAACTGTGTTCTTTGTATCTCTGCAAAGGTCTCGTCATTTGCTAACCAGTGGTGGGTTTTGTTTTAAGCCATGTCGAGACCTTCCATTTAATATGTAGTATCAATAGAGAAGTTGATAGATGAGATGATAGGAATTCAGAGAGAGAGAGTGAGTTAGACTTCAGAGCGAGAGGGTAGCAATGGTTGCCAGACGTATGGACCGGTTGGCAGCCCTGCGCTTATAGCTAGGTGCGACAAGGTTGGTAGTACATTGCCGCCTGCATATGCTGCCTGGCTGCCCATGTTGTCGTACTGCACATTGCATGGAGGCTCGCCGTGTGTTCCATGATCAGGTGCCTAGAACCTTTGAGACTCTAACATCCCTTGCCCTCTCTCCCAATTTCTCACGGTTGCACTCTTTCTCTCTGACGACATTACTCTCATTTCATTCTTCTCTCTATTTAAATGCATACCCTTCCCTTGAGGTCCTAAAGGAGTTTCAGCACTCACCTCTCGTATTACTCTTAGGACAAGCATATATTTACATGTATTAGATTTAAGGGGTTAATGTGAACAGCGATCTTCTTGATGAGGATAGTTGGTGAACGTTCTACATGTTCACGAGTTATATGCCCAGCTCATCATCCAATTTGTGACTAGACTAGTGCCATGTGTAAGAGCCCGACCATGCCCAGGAGTTGTCTGTAGAGGGGTGAGGACTTAGCCTTGATTTGCCTACCGAGCCAGGAGCGAGTGTAGTACCAGAGACTACAGCTCGCTCGTAGTGCCGGTATAGTAGAGTAACGTAATTTATCTGTCCTTGTGTTCTCTGCAGTCTTTTCCTGGGTTCTCGCTTTCGGTGCTGGGACTCGTTGTTCCTGTGACTTGGCCTGCTAGCTAGAACACATGGGGATGATGAGTGGGTTATATCTTTATTTTACTATGCATTGCAGCTCTCTTTAAGTTTATGTATGTAACACTTTACAATACACATTACTCACACACTAGACAACACTATTAATACTTTCATGTATCAATTAACTGCACTGTCGTTTTGCTGCTGTGTCCGGAGTTCTGTTGCGTAGGGCGCATACAGACTCAGAGGGGAGACAGAGTGAGAGAAGCGAAGTAGCCTATGCGGTAGTAGGCTACCGGCGCAGTACTGTTGCCTGCAACCTTTTAGTTATTCCAAGTATAGATTCATTATTACAATAAGTGACTACTATTTATGTTCCTTCCATGTGTATTATTAGGTATCTACTGGATCATGAACATCTTGTATGCTACATGCTAGTGCATGTTAGTAGGGGACAGTTATTCTAGTGCACACGCTTTCAAGTAGGCGTGTACATTTGTCATTTAGCATTTCACTGTCATACCTTTAGCCTGCTTCTATTCTACATTATTAGAGGCTTAATATTAACGTAGTTTCTTGAGTATTGCATTTCTTTATTAATAACGTAACCTATAAATGTCTGAGGGAGTTTAGCCTCATAGCCTACCCCTGTTGTACACTTTCGCCGAGTTAAGGTACCTCGTTACCATAGACGATAACTCTGTAGGGCGTTGGTGCTTTTGTTGTCTGGAGCATATAGTATTTGGGACTGGAATCGAGCGTGTCGTTGTCACATAAGCCATTTCTGTCCTACGATCAAGAATCCCGAATATGTATTGCCGATCCAGCCGTAACAAAATGGCGACCTTGCACAAGATTCAGTAGTATCCTATCACATGTTTTTTGGAGAACTATTCTATGCTACCTAGTAGAGCTGGCTAGAATTTTCTTGCATATTGGAGGAATTTTTTATTGTGTCATTATTGTATTGGTGGACTTGCAGATTGTTTCGTTAGGGGTGTCTAGAGTAGAGTCATTCAAGCATCTTTAACATTTTGTGAGTCGAGACTGCAATTAGTAATAAGCACTTCTTTTTTTTTATGAACAGCAATTGTATTACCAGCACTATGTCTAATGACTCATCATTTACGGGGGAGGATAACACGGTACAGCCTAGTGACCAGCAAGTACAACAGATGTTTAGGGAGGGGAGTGTTATAAGTGGAGAGAGGGATGCCCGGGCATTTTTGCAGACACCTTTGACCGAACAGCGCCTGCAGGCTATTGATTGTTACGGTCTTCGCTGTTTAGCCACGGTTTTGGGGCGGGACTGTCCTGACAGTTGGCCCAAGAAGAATTTGGTGGCATGTTTGTTGGGTGATGGCGATGGGGCGGTGGGTGGAGTGGGGTCTTGGGGGTTCCCTCCAAGCCTCCATTCCACTCTACCCCTGAGCTGGGCCCTCAGCCAGCGAGTCTTAGCACGATGCAGCAGGAGGGTTCTCAAGGGCAAGCTGGCTTACCCGTAAACACGTCTCGGTGTGGATCCCCCATTTTGTGCTCTCCCCCCC
>JBAKBP010038385.1:0-16220 GCA_037953745.1 Lithodes maja
CTATTCCAGAACTTAGATGGTGCTCCACTAGCAGAATTCTGGATTTCATTCTTGGAGATGGTAGAGATACTGACTCAAAATATACATGCTATAAGGCCAAGAAACTGGATCGAGTTCAAGTCTTCACTGAAGTTGATGCTTCCTTGGATGCATATTTATGACAACGATAGATATGGGCGCCATCTTCCAGATTTCATAGCAGTCCTAGAAAGTCTTCCCCATATCCAAGCACAATTCATGGAGAGTGGCATGTTTGCACAGTCAATGACCGGTAAACCCTACTCATGTGTTGCCCTTGACATTATGGATAGAGTCAACGATGAATAAAGGATCCAAGCTTAAGTGTGGATGGTTGGCTATTCTAAAGAATGAGAAGCAACTCCTGTCAAACACGCGGAATGTTAACAACGTCAACCGGATAAGAGGCTGTGTTCATCGTCATGCAAATCACAAGAGACGAGGTTCAAGAAAGCATGCAGATTGTGCCCCAAGTAAGATGAAGATAGATGAACAATCTGTGCAGGATAGCAGTGCATGTCTCACCGAGTTCCATTGTGATCCATTTGACCAATCAGATCTGACACTAAGATCCCTACAATCTGGAATTCAAGCCTCTCCAGCTCTCTTTGCTGATCTGAAGTCTGCAAAGGCCGATGGAGAAAGAAAAGTGGAGGAATTTGTAAATGAAAGAGTCTATTCCAAAACAAAGTCCCTCAATGCTCGAATATCCACATAGTAAAAGAGGCAATTTTGCAACTCAAGAAATCGAGAAGACAGCAAGTGAAAACCTGAAACAGACAACTGAAGAAATGGAGAGTAAGGCATTTACCTCGGTCATCAAACTTGTTGAGGCAAGTGACGGCTTAAAGATGGAAGACTTAATGCAGCATCGAGTAACAGATGAGTGCCTTTCAATTTTCAATGCATATGGTACTATGCGCAAAATGCAGAAGAGTAAGCTACAGGAAAAACTGACAATGACATCCATACCGTACCCTGATATTTACACATCAATAGTAGACATGGGACTAATCTGGCGTCTAACAACGCCTACTACTGAAGACAGAGAAAAAGCAGATGGAACCAAGTTAACATGGGGAGACTATGGTGAGAAACTTGTGAACTTTGTCCTGAATAGACATTCGAATGTAGAATGTGTTATCTTGGTTAATGACTCGTACGAGCAAGACTTCTCCATCAAAGATGGTGAACGACAACACCGTAAACAAAATCAGTCCATTTGCAATGTGTTTATGAAGTCAGAGGACAAATTTCCTTCTAATAGAGACTTTCATGCTCTTCTTGGTAAGCCAGAGAATAAAGTTTGCCTTCAAGCATTTATCAAGGCTGCTTTCAAAAGAAAGGCATCTACAACCACTATTCAGCTCATACACTGTGTTGTTGGCAAACCAGCAAGGAAGCTCACCACAGATGAAGTTTTGCAGAATCTCACATACACCCATGCAGAAGCAGACACAGCTCTGTTCACTCTTTATGGTAAGCTGCGGTCAGAAGGGTATACAGAAGCAGTTGTCATAGACACTGAAGATACTGATAGCTACGTTCAGGCAGCCTATGTGGCTCAGGCAGCCTATGTGGCTCGGCAAATATCAGGACTCTTGTGCTTGAAACGCAAATCTCAGCTGATAAATGCTCGGTGTTTGTGTAGTGAGGCAATGGCGGAGTCTTTGATCCCACTTTATGTTCTTACCGGATGCGACCATAACTCTGGCTTTTATGGAATAGGCAAGAAAACTATTGTTGACCGTGTAGAAAAATCATCAGAAGCTCGCAACCTCCTTAAAAGTTGTGGCACAATCATCCCAGTCACACAGGAAATCATCAATGACTTACAGAAATTTGTTATCAGGTACATCTATTGTGACACCAAACACAAGACCCTAGCAGAGGTGAGAGCAGCAAAGTGGTCAGTACTCAAGAAAAAGAAGATCATCAGACTGGTACCTGATTCTGACAGTCTACGACCACACTTAGAGCGCACCAATTACCTCACATATCTGCAGAAGAATTTCCAGCTTCAGAATCATCCATCACCAATTGGCCATGGATGGCACCTTGTAAATGGCTTATGCCTCCCAGTACGCTATACCCAACCTGCACTTTCATCATTCCTGGATCTTCTAAAAACTCCAAGTCATCCACAAATGGAGAGCAGCGATGATAACAGCGGAAGTGATTCTGACAGTTGTGCATCATATTTGTCCTGCAGTGATAGTGCATCTTAATGCAGTAGGTCTCATGTTTTATTAATTTAGGACACCAAAGTTTCTCAGTGGATTTAACAACATCATATTTGTCTTAGATGTTGAGGTTAATGGGACTCTAAATCATGAATTATGCCATCCCATTGATTTTCTTAATTATTTTCTTATTTACTTAATTATTTGGTAATTATTTATTAATTATTTTTTAATTGTGCCATGCCATTGATCTTCTGACACCAAAATTAGTGGGAATAGACACCAAAATTGTCATTTTTGGCCATTCACTTCAAGAAATAGAACTTTATAAATATTTTAAGATGACGGCGGTGGCCATTTTGAAAAACGTCTAAAATAACAACTTTCCCGTCATTTTGGTGAGGTGTATGGGGGCTTATTTTTGTTAGTATCAGTTGCCCTTGTTAAATTCACTGAGAAACTTTGGTATCCTAAACACGGTCACTCACGGAAGCTCTGAAAATGACTACTAGTTAGTGATGCCCAAGATAATGATATCCCTAGAAAGCGCTTCAGATCTAAAACAACTACCCTAGATGAATGAATACTATCATCAAGCATACGCTAGGTTTAAAAAAAGGGGTGTATAGGAAAACAAAGAGAGGCGAAGAACATTTAAGAAATTATTATGCAAATCTTATTAGACAAATTAAAGCTGATATTAGGAAAGCAAAGCGTAATTACGAGATCAAAATTACTAGGGAATCGAAAGTAAATCCAAAGAGTCTTCCAGTTATATAATACAAAAGTAAGAGACAAAATAGGCCCACTTAAAAATGAGATAACGAGGTCGATATATGTAAAACCTTGAACAAGTAGCCTATTGTCTCTCTCTTCACAAGCGAAGACTTAGTCCAGAAACCGGAGGTCCGTCCAATATATACTGGAAGTAGAGATAATATTTTAAGTAAAATAAGCATAAACAGAAATTATGTACTTGAGCAGTTAGACAAGCTAAAACCACAAAAGTCACCTGGACTGGACTCCATATTTCCTAGAGTATTAAACGAATGTAAAGATAATAATTTCCCTTTAACAAAACTATTTAATTATTCTCTTTATTCGGGCCTAGTCCCTGACGAGTGGTGAGTTGCAAATATGATACCAATATTATATAAAGGTGATAAATCTATTGCTTCAAATTATCGTCCAGTTAGTTTGGCATCAGTTGTAGGTAAACTAGTATTTAATTGGAGGTGTTTGGTGGTGTGGTGAAATTAATAAAAAATAGATTATAATTTATTGCGCACAAAATCAGAGAGCATCTAGAACGTCACCAACTGATTAAAGACTCTCAGCATGGATTCACGAAGGTTCGGTCCTGTCTCACTAAATTACTGACCTTCTTTTCCCAAGTATACGAAGCAGTAGACAATGACAAAGAATATGATAATATTTATTTAGATTTCAGTAAGGCATTCGATAAGTCTCCCACGAAAGATTGCTGAGGAAAATAGAAGCTCATAGAATAGGGGGCACTCTATTAAGATGGATTAGGTCATAGTTAATTGGTAGGAAGCAAAGAGTTAACATAAATGGTATACAATTAAACTGGGGTGTAGTTAAGAGTGGAGTCCCACAAGGATCTGTTTTAGTCCTTCTGCTGTTCACAGTTTATATTAACGACCTTGATATAGGAATAACTTGCAAGATCAGTCAATTTGCAGATGACACTAAAATAGGAAGAGGGATTAATTCTGATAATGATATTCAGGCTCTCCAAAGTGACACCACACGAATGCGCAGTAATTTGGCAGATGAAGTTCAATGTACATAAATGTAGGTAAATGCAATGCAGTGAAATTTGGGAAATTGAAAGAAAATGCATGATATAAATTGGATATCATGGATATGAGCAACTCCGATATAGAAACAGATTTGGGAGTTATCGTCAACTGTGATCTGAAACCAAGAAATCAATGCATCAGTGTTCTAAATATGGCATTTATATTTCTTTGATTTATATCTAGAAGAGTGAGTAACAGAACAACAGACATCATCTTGAAACTTTATCTAGCATTAGTAAGACCACATATGGATTATGCTGTTCAATTTTGGTGCCCTTTTTATAGAATGGACATAGATTCCTTGAAGGGAGTATAACGAAGAATGACAAAAATTATCCATGATATTAGGAATCTTCCATATGAAGAAAGGTTGAAGAAATTAGGCTTGCATTTGTAAGAGAGGCTCAGAATTAGAAGGGATATAATAGAAGTGTTCAAGTGGGTAAGTGGGATTAATAAAGGGGAGATAAACAGATGTACTGATTAGTTAGTTAATTATAATGTAAAACTTGCAAAATAAACAAACCAAAACTTGTACGAACACAGTAAAAAGACAAAGCAACTAATCAAACTCGCTATGTGGAAACAACGCTTTAGCAAAATAATAAATTATAAATAAAAGAACACAATCCACCACATAGGGTGTACATTACTACATGAGCAATTTAATCTGTTTCATAAAACAGGACTTCAGAGGCTATCAACCCTATTGGATTATTAAGCCAGCACACTGTAAGTCAAGAATAGCGTCAGGACTGGAGTCCCTTTTCGAGATGTACTGAAGCTCAGTGATAGCAAAAAAAAATCGAACAATTGGATTCAAATTGGATAGATTTCTCGATCTCGATCTCGATTGATAATGTGTAGGGCGCTGGACTTGCGCATATCACACATAATAAGGGTATTAGGGTGGAGGATGGGGGGTCAGGATATAGGATGGGGGGAGCTAAGTGGAGGGTTTATGGTGTGCGTGTAATGTGGGCGAAATGTTAGTTTATTCTGTGTTTGAATGTGTCTAGTGTAGGGCTATTTATTGTATCTTCTGAGAGACTGTTCCAATCCCGTATGGTTCGTGGAAAGAATTTCGCTTCAGAAAAGATAAATGGAAATAGTGGTTTGGTATCAAGAGTTGTAGATATGTGGTAAAGGATACCGGATGTTATAGTAGGACCAAGCACGATAGAGCTTCAAGATATAATTACATTGGTAGGGTACATGGACGAGTTGGGTTGGGTGTGAAAGGGATCGCCCTTGTGTAGGCCAATCGGCTTTCTGCAGACTGTCGTTTTCTTATGGTTTTATGAGGTACACATACAGTATACTCACACCACACATACCGTGCGGTCCGGCCTTAGCACTACCGGTACTAGAAACTGGTTTACATGCATACACTGGCCACACAGATCTTACAATCCCAGCGAAGTAGATAGGACTTAATCCTAATAGAGATAGCAACCCTGAGAATAAGGGAAAGTGGAAGGAAAGGATTGCAGATAAGAATTCTCTCTCCCCACCATCCGCTCCCTACGGCAATTTACCGTACGTGAAAACAGTTGAAAATATATAACCTTGCAGGGCTTCGGAATTCGGCTGAAGACATTTACAGAATGGTTAGAAATAGAAAGAAGAAGAGAGAGTGAGAGTGCAGGGTTAGCAAAGTTAAAACGCTAAATATCGCTATAGATCCGTTCTCAAAAGTCGCTAAAATTCCGCTATATAGGAAATATATGTAAAATAACTAGAATAATGCTACAACCTCTAGAATATGGCTCTACTTTTGTCGCTAGGTATACATAATGCCGCTAGATTGAAACAAATATTTCTAGATCTAGTGGCAAGACTGGATGAGAGTGGGGAGGAGGAACCTAGGAAGATGGGGAGAGGGAGGGTTGCGTGTCCACGTCTGGTTGCCCGATGTATGATAACCTGTGTTTGCTACCTAACAATAAAATTAACAAAGATGCTATTCGGATAACAATACTTATGATTCTACGTTACAAAGTGTATCCCTTCTTCATGATCAAGCTGCAGATGCTGTATTTCCCGTCTATAAAGTACGATATAATTAGTTGAGGAAGGTTTGGTGTTGTGGTTGTATGTGACGCCTCGGACCGCGTGTAGGCTACTACGGGTCAAAACATGTGCTTTATGTATTGATATTGGCTTCTGTAGGCATGGTCTTCTGCGGTATTAGCATGGCAAGATCTTTACATTAGTACGGTCATTCACGCTCTTTAAAAATATGATTTACTGCTCGATTGATACACATATTGTAGATTTTAGCGCTGTCTTGTGCATTATAGGATCTGATGAGGGAAATATGTGTTTTTGGTTAGTGGTGTTTAATCCGATGCGATAGAAATATCGAGGGTTAAGTCAATAATCTCGGCTTCTCACTGTCTCGCATCGCCCGGGTTCGGGGCAGCGGGGCTATCCTCCCTTCCCTTCCTCACCACGGGGGTGTAGGGACGCGTGTCGTGTTTTGTATGCTTTGTGTTCGTAATAGTTTCCGCGAGTGCTTCTATAGGTGAAATACTGGCGGACGAAGGAGGGGTGGTTACGCTTGACCCGGTTTATTGAAGGTTGGTTGTTTTAGTGTTTTATTTAAGGATATTACCGTAGGAGTTTAGACAAGAGCCAGTCCCCGAAATTATCCCTGTAACACCCCATGATGCATTGTGTTATCACCATTATTATTTAATGTTCATGACTGTAGATTAGAATATGAGATACAATATGATTTCTTTATTGGCGGCTACATGATATCTACGTGATATTTCTTGTTTAGCTATTGTAATTATATAGGCCTATGTATATATGCCGCACACGTGACTCGCGTAGGGTACCGTACGTAATTGCATATGACTCTTCCATTTCTCGATATCATCTTTGACGTCTCATTATCATATATATAAGCACATACTGTATTTTTATTACAGGGTCATGTCATACAAGGAATTCCATCACTAAACAATATTGGAGTTAATTAGAGCTTTCTTGCAGTCAACTCTTATATAGCCTAGCCTAGTCAGGTGAATGTTTGATACAACTATGTCTCGCATGAATTTAAGGTTATATCAATTATATTGGTATAAACACAGTTGGTATCGATTGATAATACAAATAATAGCCTACCGTAATACGTAATCAGAAAACAATTATAGCCTATCCAAGAAACGTTATTGTTTTGTTTTTAACCCCTTCAGCACGATGACGTATTTTTGTATCATATTCCAGTTACCCTTAGATGATTTTCTTTAGCTTATTATTTACCTTTATAACACTCAAAAGGGTAAATACGATCTCAATAAACCCTCTGACTAACATAGGTCTTTGTTAAGCTGCATGAAATCGTCTAACTTTAGCCAGAATCAACGGCATAAATGCGTCATCGTGCTGAAGGGGTTAAGAAAGGAAATAGTGGTTTACAATAGCGCATCCTGTTCACTGTTCACTCTTCCAGCATGCCTGCCGAGACCTCCAGCACCACAACCACCCTGACTGGCCACGTTAAGTGGTTTAACACCAAGAAGGGGTATGGTTTTATCACCCACAATGGAGGGGACATCTTTGTCCACTCAACAGGCATTGCAAAGCCCAACCCTCGTCATCCTGTGCCCTCTCTTTCCAACAATGAGAGGGTGTCCTTCAGGATTAAAAAGACGAAAAGAGGAGAGGAAGCCACCAACGTTACGGGCCCTGAAGGAGAAGTCCTGAAGGGCTCCAGACATGGAAGAAGAAGGAGGGAGGAACGCCATGCCACAGCAGTCATCAATGGTAACCGTCTGCAGCTAATCCAGGTGGTTGTCACAACTGCTACGGCCCTTTGCCAAGGGAACCATCATCTCCTGCAGGAGTACCTACCATCACTCCTGAAGGCAAACAACCTACCAACCATTACCATCCCACCTCTTCCAGGACCACCTTCACCACCCAACCTCATTCCCACTCAGGCTATGAGGCAAAGAAGCCACCCAAGAAGGAGACTGGACATCCAGAAGCCCCTCTCAAGACCCCCACCACCATCACAATCAACAGTCTCTGCATCACCACCGCCACCAGCAGTCAACGTCACCGGACCAGCAGCAGCCTCGACCCCAGCACCTGCCACCCTTCAAGATCCAGCGGCAACCAACTCCTCTACATCGTATGAATACTCCGACTCCACCATAGGAGAAGACGTCGATGTGGAGGGGATGGAGGAAGGAGACGAGGATGTTGACTTGGTGACTGCCAGCACTACACCATCCCAGCGAGCTGAAGACCTACTACAAAAACTCAGACAAGCCAAGGAATCAGGTCTAGAGTTTCCTGAACACCTTGAAGAAAAGTGGAAGAAACTTCAACAATTCATAAACTCAAAATAACTACAACTCCATCAACATCAGTGGCCTTCCAACACCAACATAAACTGCCTCTCCACATCAACACCACGTGGCACTGCTGCTCCAGACATGCTGCTATCAACAAAAAACTCAAGAAAAATAGCAAGGAGGTCAGTCCTCCATCTTTTACTCTTCGACTTTGCTCTTCATTTCCATCTTTACTTCTCTCTAACTCTTAGAGACCTCTCATCTCCCCAACTTACCTTGTAATTGTAATTGTTGTATAGGCTACTAATACTTCTCCGATGACAAAAGTGGTAGCCTACTATTGTTTAACTTATATACCAGTACTCCTTTATTTGCACACCATGGTTTACCCTAAACAAAGATGTACGTTCTTTATTAAGACACTCTACGAACATTTCAGTTTTGCATTGCATATTTTAATGAAAACTAAATTTACTCGGAAAAAGTACGCCGATGTCTTTTCCACTTTAGGCCTAGTCTTTTCTGGCGAACATTAAACACTTTCTTAGGATATGATTGTATTATCATAACTGAGGAGTATTATTTTTACTTAAGTAACTCTTTCAGAACAAATATGCCTGGTTTTCATCAGTACATGCACTTAAGTCGTCGGGAACGGCTTCTGCCGCTTCTCATACCAAGTGCTATAAGATGGTTCGTAATATACAGTATAAGTGATGCTAAATTATATTAAATTGTATCAGGAAGCTTAGTAGAACTGTACTTAGAAACATTAGAGGAGTATGCTATTGTAATTACTTGTAAACAGTGTACAGTGGCTATATCCAGCTTGGATACGTAGTGACTACTTTCTTCAGCGGCAGTCTGTGTGAGTCCAACATAACTTTGCTCGCCCGTGCAACTTATCGTACAGTAGGCTATTCCAGTTAAATAATTTAGTTTTTACTCTTAAATTGTAGTTAATTAAATTAGTAAGCTTATATTTCTTATTGCTTCGTGATAATAAGGCTTCTTCGCGTATTCATGAACTTAGGCCGCGTGAGTCTTATGTGCATCATTGGCCATGGGCTTAGTACACGTGACTATAATTTGTTATCCTATGAGATATATCGAGGCTTTATAAAATATTTTCATCGATTGATTTGTACTTTTCCTTAGACGTTGAGCTATTGCACGATGCACAGAGGCATTAAGGGAGAAAAAGTGAGTGAGAAATTGATGATGTTTGGCCTGAAATATAAGAGTTATTGATGATATAAAGCTAATTAAAGTTCCGCATTATTGATCCCTCCCCACCTTTCCGTCCTTCCTTCCGGCGCGGCGTGACGTATGACTATTTGGTGCTTTTGTTTTCTTAAAATCTCGTTTTCCGCGGTTCTGTTGTGGTTTGGCAGTGCAATTTCTGATCAGTGACGACTGGACGAGGCGGCGGCGGTACTGCATGTGGAATTTAGAAGGTAGGCAATTAGTTTGTGAGGTAAATGAAGGAAATTATCCGACGAGCATGGCGGTAGTCACGGGCATTCGGTTTTGCGAGGTGTTTATTTCCTTCATATTAGTTGTTTACTATATAACATAAGGACCACGGATAACCAAATGGGGTTTTAGATCTATAGGAGAAGAGGAAAGAGAGAAGGTAAGGGAAGGAGAAGGAGCGAGCACGTGGAAAGGAGTGATATGAGGAGGAGGGAGGAGGGAGAACACGCATCCTCCCCTCCTTTACCCCATGTCCCCAAAGTCATCATAACACTAACGCCTTTCCTTTATATACCTCTAAGACGCTCTGCACTATCTTACTTAAATCTCAACTAATTAGTTCTAATATACATATGTTTTTAACTGTGTTTATAAAGCTTCTTCCCGTATCCATGAACTTAGGCCACGTGACCAGTAGGCTATGTAGCCTACTGGCCATGTGCTAGAAACACGTGACCATAATCTCTTGTCTTATGGAATATATCAAAATTGTATATAAAATATTGTAATCGACATAGTTATTAATTTTCCGTAGCGTTTGAACGGTTGCACGATACACGGATGCATTAAATTATGTATGGCGATTTTTTGTTTTTATGATGTTAGGTCTAGAATATACGAGTTATTGACGATTTAGGTCTAGAATATACGAGTTATTGACGATTTACAGAAATATTATGTTCCCTCCACCAACTGACTTTACTCCTAAACTCAATTAATGAAATAATTAGACCTCCGCATTATGACTCCTCCCCACGTGCCACTCCTCCCTTCCCGAGGCAGGGGCTGGAATCAACCCCCGTTCCATTTATTGCGCATGCGCGCCGACTTTGACGATTGTTTTCTCCATTATAGGCCTACTATTATATTAGATTAACTTAACCTAGCCTAACCCTAACCTAACCTAACCTAGCTTAAATTAACCTAACTTAAATTAACCTAACAGTTAGGCCTAAATAACAAAATACAAATATGAGGGAAAGGCCGCGCATGCGCTGTAAATGGAACGGAGGTTCTTTCCTTCCGGACCCTCCTTTCAGTGCGGCGTGACGTTGGTGATTTTGTGTTCGTAATATCTCGTTTGTGTGATTATTCTCCCATGAAGTACCTGATCAGTGGATAGCGGACGGGGCGGCGGCGACATTGTGAGCGGACTTTAGAAGGTAGATAATGAATTAGTGTAGTAAATAAAGGAAATTGTCCGATTTGCATGGCGGTCACGGGCTTTTGTTTATGTGAAGCGTTTAATTTCACGACACCAGTTGTTTACTAAAGTTATGTGATATAAGGCCCACGGGTAACTAAATGGGCCTTTAGATGTGACGCGTGGTTTACCCAGAGTCATAGCCTATATTGTTATAGCAGTGACTTGATGATTAATGAAGGATTGCGGAAATTTTGCGGGATATCTAAATAATCTTGGGAGTTCCTCGGAGACGCGCATCGTGCAGGGGTGTCGACGAGCACATTTGAACGTAGTATTATTATTGTTTGCTTCTCATTGATAAAGTGTCTTATTGTATGCTCATATTTTATAATCGTATTTGTTTTATGACCGTATACTTTGTTTTGTATTGTTTATTTTATATATTCACATTATTATTCATTAGCCTACTTGTGAAATGAGGAGTCACATGCCTCCCCCACCAGCAAACACACTTACACACCACCACACACACACACACCCACACCCACACCCACACCCACACCCACACCATGACCACCACCACCAGTCCACCACTCCCACAGCCTAAGGTGTAGTTGGAGTGGGAGTACTGCCACGTGCTCCCACAGTGCATCAGGGCGATCGAGGTTGGTAATAATCAACACACGGCATCATATTATCACCAACCAACTACACCGCGTTATCCTAGCTTCAACCCTGCTTAAAACATGCAATACGTTTTATGTCATTGTAATAACGATACATAATCATATCTAATAAATGGAAATATAGAGTAAATATAATAATTAAATTAAAATATTGGTTGGTATTCAGAGTGACAAACTGAATGATTGCGCATTACTGTTCGGCGTGTACTGCATTTTATAAGGTGTGTACATAATTCAGTAGTCAATGCCGTGGATGAATACACTGGCTTATTAAAATGAATACCTCACACTAATTAGCAATACATTGATAACTAGGGCATTACAAAAGAGAGTTCACGGTGACTAGGTAATATTGTTGTGAGAGGCTCGCATAGCCTACGCGTGAGGTTAAACTGATTGCGCAACAACCCTGCCTTACTATATTATTATATAATAATTCCTTTTCCGACTGGTCGATTAAGAGCGTATTATGGTTAATAGGTCTACCAGAGTGACTACATGAAAACACATGTTTATAACTTAAAGAAGGCAGGGACAAATAATAATAATGCGATATCAGGCACTCCTTACACTTGTAACATAATAGCAATGCCTTAGAATAATTATGTAGGCCTAATATATATATATATATATATATATATATAAGGCATAGCCTAACAATTACTCGGTAATGTCTACATACAAAGCTTATAGTTGCATTTGGCGATGAAATACTTGAGACTACTAATTGCACATTTTAATAGAATAATGCTTAGCATATTCATCTTATCTATAATAATTGTTATCCAATGCTATAATTATATAATATCTATGTGGGTTTTAGTTTATTCTATTACATTAAAACCCCAACTAACCTAAATAAATCTAACCCAGATTATCTATCTTGTAACGTACAGTATATAATTACTATTAAAACGCACACTATTTAATTGGAGATAATGTATTTATAAAATGAACTAATAAAACAACGTCATAATTATGATAAAGCTATGTGAATCTGCTGATATTGTGTAAAAGAAATACAGTGGGTGAAGCCTAGAGAAGCTATAGTAGGCTCTAGCCTAATGACAAGTACCGGTAGTGCATTAGGCATGACAATACTGTATAGGAAGTCGATTAACGACATCTGCTGCTGATATAATATCACTATAGATGACCATAACATGTCTCGAAGGTCACAAATAAGTAATACATCATTCATAATTTTAAATAAGACTACAGTATTATACCGTACCGGTACCACAACAGTTTTGGCAATGTTTGTCGTCTTTCGTGACCTGACCAGTTTAATCGTCTTCTCACGAACGTTCGTAATAGATATATATATATTTACGCTGTGTACTTCAACATACTAGGCATTATTTCTTACAAATGAAGGCTGAATTTCGTAACATAGCATAATATAACGGTAAATACCAATGCTAACTTACAGTATATATTTAACTACAGGTTGGCGACTTTTGGCCAATGGTTTTCGATCACGGTCGACGACAGTTGGTTGCCCCGATTGACGTAGGAGCAACCACTCTGACTATTATCAAACATTTAAACACATTTTTTCATATTAGTGTTGTACTGTGCGAGATTTTATTGAGACTAGAATTAGTTGCTCTTGGTGTAATATGGCAACACGACTGCCAAACGTACTTATAATTACATTTCCCTGGATTAGCTACGTGCATGTGTGATAGAGAAACCACGGTATTGTCGTGTAAATCAGGAACGAAGATCAAGAAACCACGAAAAAATAGCCTTTTGTGATAACCCAATTAAGCACTAACTTCTGTCGCATAATAAGAGAAGCTTTGCTGACCTCAGTATGGGACGGGTACAGTCACAAGCTTAACCCCTTCAGCACCTGTGACGTACTGTTAATTTTATTTTACTAACTAGTAGACGATTTTATTCAGCTTAAGAAGAACGTACTAGTATACCAATTAAAAGTCTACAGACTATCTATATATCCTTCCTAAGCTTCATCAAATTGTCTAAATGCAGCTGAAACAATAACAAACACGTCCCCGGTTCAGAAGGGGTTAGATTCCTTTCTGCCTCCCCATCTCCAACTTCATTGTCTCTTCATTTCGTTAGGTGAAGCTACTACTAAGCCCATCTTAAAAGATTGGATATACAGTATAACTTTCTTTTAGGTGTGTTAAGCAGTACCGGTAGTGTTCGTCTCACCAAACAGAAAGAATATGAAATCTGAGTCGACGAGGTTGGCAGGACTTTATGCTTGTGACTGTACCTATATTAATATGGCTGTATCTCCAAAACTATTCAGGGACAGTTTCTGGTAAAAGAAAACGACAGCAAAGTAGACTGAGCCTTCCGCTCCCTCCACTGTTTCCGAGTAAAACAAAAATACGGTAGCTAAAATAAAGATATACGAAGGAGGAAGATATAATTATTATTGTAGCCATACGATGATGCCTGTGAACGATGATGCTTGTGAATGTACAGTATTAACCCTATATGTCTTGAGTGGGGTCTTTTTGGCCTTTCCCTAGATAAGAATATAATGATAAAGACGCCATGATACTGAAAGGGGTAGAATTAATTAGGGTAAATATTTAGATACATGAAACAAAATATGGAACTAAACTTTTACCTGATCCCAAATATATCCTGCTATGAAACATGCTTACTTTCAATAATTTCTTTGGGAGGCGTTTGGTGTTGGAGTGAAATAAATAACAATAGAATATAGTAAAATAATTGCAATGCAAGACTAAATTTATACTTACTTGAGACCCAAATACTTCCTGTTCAAGTTGTTAAAATAAAATCTGGAAAATAGTTAAATAGACTGCAGATTTTGCGAGTTCTGAGAAGCTTGCAGGATCTTGCGACTATTAATGTATTCTGTTTGTTGTAAGACCAAATAAACTCATTTCGGTAAGACGGCACGCTCAGACTATTTTTTAATTTTGGCAAGAACACTTTCGGATTATTTTTAATTTGGGTAATATTTTTTTCTTGGCTACTTTCTCTGTTTCTAGATGGCACCTATTATGTAAATATTTCTGCGTAACAACGAGTTTGTAAGATACGACTATGAATATTGTTAAGTTGTATTATATTATGTGATCAATGTTATAAGTTTGTTTGTATGTAAAATTGATATCCTTTTCTCCCTCGTCCGTTTGTTTGTGTACATTATTTCTATAAAGTAGCAACCACCACAACTATCTATACCGGTACCACTAATACTACCACGTCCTCTACCATAATTATATACATCACAACAACTATCACAACTATCCTACATCTACCACCACAACCACTATCACAACCACCACAACACTCTACACCCACAACCACTATCATAACCACAACAATTACTACCACCACTACCACATCCACCACCACAACCATCACAGCACTCTACACCACAACCACTACCTCATCCTCTACCAAAACCACTATCACAACCATCAATACCACATCCTCCACCACAACTACCACCATCACTAGCACATCCTCCACCACAACCATCACAACACTACACCACAACCACTACCAAATTATATCCTCGATAATTCATTGCACTCAACCATATATTCATAAATTCCTGGATGCAAAGTCCAATTCCAATGTTACCATGTTGTGATATTACGCAGCCTTGGTTGTTTATTTCTGGCCCTCCTTCTCCCTCATGTTTAGCCCCATTAGTTATCAAATAAGCATACGGAATATATTTTGTGTTTACATATTAATCTCATTTACTTGGCTTAAGCTACTTTTGGTGTCCAATTCAGTCCATTGTATTAATCAGTGTTGCCTTGGGGAAAGAGGTAAATTGTTATATATACATATACCACTTGGTCCCAAACTGTACTGATAAACGAATAATTTCCATATAATATAGCAGAAGAAAAGGGTCACCGAAGCAAAAGAGAGAGAGAGAGAGAGAGGGAGAGGGGGGGGGGGGGGGGGTGTGCATATCCGTGACCATTTTGAATATATACACACTGTCTGCTTGTGTGATTTATAATGTGCTTGTGTGTTGGGGGTAAGGCTTCGCTTAATGTGATTTTAAGGTGTTCGCTGATCCTGTTTGTGTGTGTGTGACAGAGAGAGAGAGAGTGAGAGTGAGATAGACAAAACAAATGACAAGGAAAGAACGCCAAGACTGGACACTAAAAACGCAAAACAAACGCTTATGATGGTAAATACACACACACACACACACACACACACGTACATTAGCCACATGTTAAATCAAGACAAATAGTGGTGTTGTGGTGGTGGCAGGATGGTGGCGATGGTGTCCTGATGGTGGAGGTTGGCTTGGTTTGTTTGTTTATACAGGTTGACAATATTTAGCTTTATTGTTTGTTATTATTGTTGCTATTGTTATTGGCGTATTCTGGCTATCATTAGACGATTTTATTTAGTGTGTGATGGTTCTGTGAGTTATGCTATCCTTGGATTAGATTATTTAGTGTTTTATGGTTCCGTTCGAGTTCATTGTGCCCCTTTTTATTTCTATTGATACGGTAATTCCCAAGGAAAATCAAAACATCTAACGTAAAATATAATATTTACAAGGCATTGAATTTTGATAT
>JBAKBP010038386.1:0-15000 GCA_037953745.1 Lithodes maja
CGCTCCCCCACGAATACAGCCGCTCCCCCACGAATACAGCCGCTCCCCCACGAATACAGCCGCTCCCCCACGAATACAGCCGCTCCCCCACGAATACAGCCGCTCCCCCACGAATACAGCCGCTCCCCCACGAATACAGCCGCTCCCCCACGAATACAACCGTTCCCCCACGAATACAACCGTTCCCCCACGAATACAACCGTTCCCCCACGAATACAACCGCTCCCCCACGAATACAACCGCTCCCCCACGAATACAACCGCTCCCCCACGAATACAACCGCTCCCCCACGAATACAACCGCTCCCCCACGAATACAACCACTCCCCCAAGAATACAGTCCTTGAGGGGGAGGAGGAGGAGGACGCGACAGTGAGCATCGTTCATTGTAACCGGAGGGAACTTAAGGGGAGACTGGCGTGTGTTTGGTCTATGAATTCATTTATTCATATATTTTTTTGTAGTTTCCTTCCTAGACCTCCATCAAGCTTAGAAAAAAAAACCCTAGACCCCCCTTCAAGATAAATTTGTACATTTTTCGGTAGAAAAATGTCCCGGCTGGAGGCCGGTTCCTCTTAAAGTTGCAGGCTCGCTCTCGCTCGCCAGACCTAAGTGGCACGAAAGGTCTTAAAACTGATAACGAAATGACGGGAAAGGTGTTAAAATCGCCAAACTAATGGGCCGAACGTCTTATAATTTCAAAACTAGTGGGTCTCCCCTGGAGGGTAGGAGGATGCGACAGAGAGCATCCTTCCTTGTAACCGGAGGGAAGTGAATCTGGCAAAACGAGTTTCTCTGGGTGTGTGTAAAACCGGTATCACACCAGAGCTTTTTCCCTCAACATTTTTAAGTTAACACTGGTCTGGCAGCTTATGAGGTCAACATTTAAAACTTTTCGGTCACCTAAATTCATCTACCATCAGTTATCGATTGTTGACTATAAAAGCTCTCGTGTGATACCGGCTTAAGGTAGGTATCACACGAGAGCTTTTATAATCAACATTCGATAATCAACATTTTTCTGGCAACACTTCTGGGAATATTTTGCCTGGTATGGGTAACTAGACTGATGATTGATGAATTTAGGTGACAATTGTTTTAAATGTTGACCTCATAAGCTGCCAGACCAGTGTTGAGGATAAATGTTGAGTGAAAAAAACGCTCGTGTGACAGCGGCTTAAGACCCGAACGCGCGTAGCAGTGAAATTCCCATCCCCGCCGGAGGGACATGTAGCCTTTCCGGACACTGAAGAAGATGTACGGCCCGCCCTCTTCAACGGCCACTACAGTCAACAGGCACAGGGGATAGTGAACACTCTAGCCTTTATTTTTATTATAAAGGGGCCCGCCTCGCTTTTTGTCTCTTTCTCTTTGGCTTGTATCCATTCGGCCCCATTCAGCCTACTGTTTTAAGACGTTTACCCCCATCCAGGTGTCAATATATATATATATATATATATATATATATATATATATATACTGTATATATATGTATATAAATATATATATACTGTATACTATATATATATATATATATATATTTTTTTTTTTTTTTTTTTTTTTACAGCAAGCTAAATTTGTAAATTTTTCGATACAAATGTCCCCTGCGAAGCCGGATTTCTCCATACAATGCTGGCTCGCTATCGCTCGCTAGGAAGAAATCGACACCTAGATGGGGAAAACGTCTTAAAACAGTTGGCTGAATGGGGCCGAATGGATACAAGCCAGGGAAAGAGAGAAAAGAAGAGAAAGATAAAAAAATCCGGTGACCCCCCTTAAACCACGAGTAACACTGGATCATCTCTATACAACTTGTGTTATTAATTATGAATAATGATCAATTGTCACCGGATATCTGCTCACACTTACTGCTTTTGTTATTATTAAGGGGACATGGGCCGGTTTTCTGGACCACTTTCTCCCTCATGTTTAGCCCCATTAGTTTTCAGATGTTAGATGTTTGCCCCATTAGTTAGTCGATTTTAAGACTTTCGCCCCATTTCTACGTCAATATTTAGACCTTTCGCCCCATTTCTACGTCAATATTTAGACCTTTCGTGCTATTTAGGTGTCGATTTTTCCCCTGGTGAACGACAGTGAGCCAGTAATGCTGGAAGAATCGGCCTTCGGCCGGAACATTTTTCTACCGAAAAATGTACAAATTAATCTAGAACGGGTATCTAAGGGATGTTTTTTTTTTAAATTTGATGGAGGTCTAGGGAGGAAACTAGAAAAATACTGAATACATGCAAAAATCGCCCAAACAGTGAACCATCCCTCATTAATTAAGATGTCAGGTGCGATGTGACATAAGCTAGTCATGTTGCAGGTTATTAAAAAGAATACTAGATAGGCCTATATTTGTTCTGCTACATATCTGAATCCTCCACAAACCGTATATTGTCCATTCTCTGTGTACCAGTGGATCCCTGACCTTTACTCTCCACCACCAACACACACACACACACACACACACACACACACACACACACACACACACACACACACACACTAGAGTAAAATATTTAATGTGTGCAGTTTGATTTTTAAGGGGGCCCACCTCGCTTTTTTTCTCTTTCTCTCCCTCTCTCTTTGGCTTGTATCCATTCGGCCCCATTCAGCCTACTGTTTTAAGACGCTTATCCCCATCCAGGTGTCAATATTTTCCTGGCGAGCGTTAGCGAGCCAGCATATATATATATATATATATATATATATATATATATATATATATACAGTATATGTTTTGACAGGAAGTTAAATTTGTACATTTTTCGATAGAAACATGTATCCGGCGAAGCCGGATTTCTCCATACAATGCTGGCTCGCTATCGCTCGCCAGGAAGAAATCGACACCTGCATGTGGATAAACGTCTTAAAACAGTTGGCTGAATGGGCCCGAATGGATACAAGCCAAGGGAAGAGAGAAAAGGAGAGAAAGATAAAACAAAAAAAACGGTGACCCTCCCTTAAAGTGAGCCGGAATAAATTCATCAACTAGCAGCAGCAACTCCTACTAAAGGTGGCCAGAGATACACTCAAGTTGCTTATACTCCCTCCACGAGAAAACTGAGGATTGTAATGAGGCGCTTGGCAAATATAGGCTACCATTCCTGAAGACCATCATGCCTTTTGTTTTAGTTTATTCCGGCTGGTACGTGACCATTGTATTTCGTTTATGAAGGCCCTGTGGTTTATTGAAGGCTTAAGGGGAGGTTTTTAGTGTGTTTCCTAGACTTCCATCAAGCTTGAAATTACACCCCCTTGACCCCCTTTCAAGATAAATTTGTACATTTTTCGGTAGAAAAATGTCCCGGCCGAAAGCCGATTCCTCTTAAATTGCAGGCTCGCTATCGCTCGCCAGTAATAAATTGACACCGAAATGGGACGAAAGGTCTTAAAAGTGACATAAATTGAGTGAAAGGTCTTAAAATTGCCAAACTAATGGGTCGAACGTCTTAAAATCTCAAAAGCAATGGGGCTAAACATGAAGGAGAAGGGGGTAAAGAAAAAAGTCCCTCAAGTGGATATCTTCCCTTAAACTGAGATAGTTTTTATCCAAGAGTCGTACAATTGCTTCTTAAACTGGTAAAACCGGCTACTATTGGCCATAAACCGGCTACTATTGGCCATAAACCGGCTACTATTGGCCATAAACCGGCTACTATTGGCCATAAACCGGCTACTATTGGCCATAAACCGGCTACTATTGGCCATAATTAAATACAAAAATACACAATTTTGACGAATTGAAGGGTAACATTGGTTCTATGTACGTTAAGGGGGTCACCTGTTTTTGTTCTGTCCTTTTATATCTTTCTCTGGCTTGTATCCATTTGGCCCCATTCAGCCTACTGTTTTAAGACGTTTATCCCCATCCAGGTGTCAATTTTGTACTGGTGAGCGGTAGCGAGCCAGCATATTTTTTATTTTTGTTTGACAGCAGGCTAAATTTGTACATTTTTCGATGAAAAAATTCTCCGGCGAAGCCGGATTTCTTCATATAATGCTGACTCGCTATCGCTCGCCAGGAAGAAATCGACACCTACAGTAGATGGGGATAAACGTCTTAAAATAGTTGGCTGAATGGGGCCGAATGGATACAAGCCAGAGAAAGAGAGAAAAGGACAGAAATAACAAAAAGCAGGTCACCCCCCTTAAAGGATCTCTGGTCGACACCGATTGAGATGGTCGGCTTCCTCTGAAATTCCGGGGTCATCGAGAAGTGACACCGCGGGTTGAACAACAACTTTGGTCCAAACTACAAGGATTGTTTTATAGTTTGACTAGTTTCTAATAGCAGTACAATAGTAGTCTAATAGTAGTACAGTAGTAGAATTTGCTTCATAGCATAAAATCACTGTCACACGATCGCTTTTTCCGTCAATTTTCCATGAGCAAATTTGTTCTCGTATTATTTCGGGACATTTTCGCACGGGTATCGGCAACTAGACTGAAGGTAGATTATGTTAGACGGCTGAATTATAATAAAGTGTAATTTTTAAAGCTTCCTGACCATAATTGCCCGTAAAAATTGCTCGATAAAAAGGCTCGTGTGACTCTGGCTTAACGGGGGTGACCTGCTTTTTGTTATTTCTGTCCTTCTCTCTCTTTCTCTGGTTTGTATCCATTCGGCCCCATTCAGCCAACTATTTTAAGACGTTTATCCCCATCTAGGTGTTGATTTCTTCCTGGCGAGCGATAGCGAGCCAGCATTATATGAAGAAATCCGGCTTCGCCGGAGAAATTTTTCTATCAAAAAATGTACAAATTTAGCCTGCTGTCAAACAAAAATAAAAAATATGCTGGCTCGCTACCGCTCACCAGTAAACAATTGACACCTGGATGGGGATAAACGTTTTAAAACAGTAGGCTGAATGGGGCCAAATGGATACAAGCCAGAGAAAGATAGAAAAGGACAGAACAAAAACGGGTTACCGCCCCCCCCCCCCCTTAAGACTTCCAAGTATGTCCATTTCTCTTGATTCTACACAAGGTTTTAACAAGGTTTTAATACGGTTTTAATAAGGTTTTAACAAGGTTTTACCAAGGTTTTAACAAGGTTTTAATAAGGTTTTAACAAGGTTTTAATAAGGTTTTAACAAGGTTTTAATAAGGTTTTAACAAGGTTTTAATAAGGTTTTAACAAGGTTTTCTAGCCAGATATCGAGTCTGTCTTTCAATATTCAAATAACATCCGGCGCTTACTTTCATTCGATTTTGTTAATGTGAGTGAGTATTTCAGATACCTACTGTATGAGCATTTGCAAACTGTATTGAACATCTAACAGCAATGATTACAGTGCATAGATATTGAAACATTAACAATATGTGGTAAGATCTGTTGTACGGTTTCGAACAATGTATGCTTGTCATTAGCTACCATTATTAACATTAAGGGGACAGTGGCCGTTTGTTTGGTCTATTAATTCATTTATTCATATATTTGTTTAGTTTCCTCCCTAGACCTCCATCAAGCTTAGAAAAACACCCCCTAGACCACCCTTCAAGATAAATTTGTAAATTTTTCGGTAGAAAAATGTCCCGGCCAAAGGCCGATTCCTCCTAAAATTACAGGCTCGCTATCGCTCGCCAGGAACACATCGACACCTAAATGGCACGAAGGGTGCTAATATTGACAACAAAATGGGGCGAAAGGTCATAAAATTCCCAAACTAATGGAACCAACGTCTTAAAATCTGAAAACTAGTGAGGCTAAACATTAGGGAGAAGGGGGTCCAGAAAAACGGTCTGTCTCCCCTTAAACTGTTTGCGTTCCCTAAGTGTTGACCATTTACATATATATTGTTGTTGTAAGCAATTAGTATGTGTATGCTTGTGAAATGTTGTGTTTTGTCTGTGTTTGTTTGTTCGTTGTTTTGTCTGGTGTTTTGTGTTTCCCTGTTCTGGCTCTGTCTTGAGTCGGCCACCCCCAAGAAAAAAAAAAAAAAAAAAAAAAAAGGAAAAGTGGGGATTGGGCCTGAGCATATAGATAGATAGATAGATAGATAGATTATTTGTATGTTTGTATAATAAGTTAGAGGTCGTCAATATCAAGATTTTTTCCTCATGCTTACCGTCAATAGTTCAGATTTTATGACGTTCGGCCCATTAGTTTGGCGATTTTAATACCTGTTGCCCCATTTCGTTGTCAATTTTAAGACCTTTCGTGCCATTTAGGTGTCGATTTTTTCCTGGCGAGCGATAGCGAGCCTGTAATCTTAAGAGTAACCGGCCTTGGGCCGGAAATTTTTTCTACCGAAAAATGTACAAATTAATCTAGACCCCCATCTGATGCATGTTCTTTTAAGTTTGATGGAGGTCTAGGGAGGAAACTAAAAAAAAAAAAAAAAATAATGAAAAAATCTTAACAAAAAGTGAACCATCCCCCGTATTGTAATAGGTGCCAAGATGTCCCAAATAACATATTAATACATATTATCACAGCTGTTCAGTATTGGAATAATAATGTTGAAAATTAAATATAAGTTTAGTAAAGCCTCGGTCACACACAGGACTTTGGCAACACGTCCTTGCATCGTCATTGGCAGATGTTATGGAATTCTGGGTCAGCACCAAATGTGGAAGATCTGGCTAAGAATATCATCTAATTAATGTGGAATATCATGTAATTAATGTGGAATGTCATCTAATTAATGTGGAATGTCATCTAATTAATGTGGAATATCATCTAATTAATGTGGAAGACCTGGCTAAAGAATATCATCTAATTAATGTGGAATATCATCTAATTAATGTGGAATGTCATCTAATTAATGTGGAATGTCATCTAATTAATGTGGAATGTCATCTAATTAATGTGGAATGTCATCTAATTAATGTGGAATGTCATCTAATTAATGTGGAATATCATCTAATTAATGCGGAATATCATATAATTAATGTGGAATATCATCTAATTAATGCGGAATATCATCTAATTAATGTGGAATATCATCTAATTAATGTGGAATATCATCTAATTAATGTGGAAGACCTAGCTAAAGAATATCATCTAATGGTAAGATGAAACATACGTCATGGAACTGAAGGGGTTGCAGAACTTTGCACCAGACTTTGTGAAACACAAGGTCCTATTAAGGGAGGTGACCTGTTTTTGTTCTGTCCTTTTCTATCTTTCTCTGGCTTGTATGCATTTGGCCCCATTCAGCCTACTGTTTTTCAGACGTTTATCCCCATCCAGGTGTCAACTTTTTACTGGTGAGCGGTAGCAAGCCAGCATATTTTAAATTTTTGTTTGACAGCAGGCTAAATTTGTAAATTTTTCGACAGAAAAATGTCTCCCTCGAAGCCGGATTTCTTCATATAATGCTGGCTCGCTATTGCTCGCCAGGAAGAAATCAACACCTAGATGGGGATAAACGTCTTAAAACAGTTGGTTGAATGGGGCCGAATGGATACAAGCCAGAGAAAGAGAGAAAAGGACAGAACAAAAGCAGGTCACCCCCCTTAAAGTGTGGAAGGGTCGGGACGCCAGTGTGACAGACCCTTCAATTCTAGCCTCCTAACATTGTAATTAATCGTATATGTTATAATTATGTTCAGTACTCACCACCTGTTGTGTATCAGTAAGAAGTCTAGACCAAACCATAACCTACCTGGGGAAGAGAAACAAGTGGACATTAGAATATACTTATTAAGAGCAAATACATAAATATTGTACCATTGGGTTATCAATATATATATATATATATATATATATAATAAGTACATGGGTGGCCATATTTTCTTAAGGGAGCCCACCTCGCATTTTTTCTCTTTCTCTCCCTCTCTCTTTGGCTTGTATCCATTCGGCCCCATTCAGCCTACTGTTTTAAGACGTTTACCCCCATCCAGGTGTCAATATTTTCCTGGCGAGCGGTAGCGAGCCAGCATATATATATTTTTTGTTTACAGCAAGCTAAATTTATACATTTTTCGATAGAAAATTTCTCCGGCGTAGCCGGAGTTTCTCCATACAATGCTGGCTCGCTATTGCTCGCCAGGAAGAAATCGACACCTGCATGGGGATAAACGTCTTAAAACAGTTGGCTGAATGGAGCCGAAGGGATACAAGCCAGAGAAAGAGAGAAAAGGAGATAAAGATAAAAAAAAAACAGGTCTATCTATCTATCTATCTATTGCCTGACGCCGTGATCCCCGAAGGGGTGGCCACGAACGAACTGCCCCCATGCACCTCTGTCCCCAGTCAGTCGACGCCCCTCCCCCCAACCAGCACCGCCTTCATTCATGTAGTTCCTCACTCCATCCTTCCACCTCATATTCGGGGGTCAAACAGGTGACCCCCTTAATTAATTAATCCATGATCTTACAACCTACCTACCCGATAGCACTATCGTTAGTGAGTGCTGTACTGTATTTTATATATTATTTTGTAATAGTATAGATATCTTATCAATATTTGTATTTTGTACTATTGTTAATGTCTTGTCATGTTGCATATTTGATTTTAAATAATATTTTGATATTTAACATGTAGTTTCTTTATTCATGCAGAGTTTAGTAAAATTTACCAGAACGTCCCGGACTTCCCAAACTTGACTACTTCCTTTAACGTGACGATAGTGCGTTGTTATATGTGCGATTAGTTTGCTTGGGAAACAGATTAACTTGCTCATGTAGTAATGTACACCCTATGTGGTGGATTGTGTTCTTTTATTTAATAATTTTCATTTTATTAAGCGTTGTTTCCACATAGCGATTTTGATAAGTTAATTTGACTTTATATTGTCCTTGTCCCAATTTTGGTTTGTTTAGTTTGCAAGTTTTACATTTTAACTTTATTCTAGTTCAAATGTATAGTTGTCTATGGTGACAAGTGTCTGTTTAAGACGTTGATAATAATTCTATATTTTGTCTGACTGGGAACAATATATAACACAAAATGCTACGTTAGGGCGGTGTCACACGAGCGATTTTTCCGTCAATTTCTACGAGCAATTGTAGTCTGGCAGGCTTAAAATTTCAGTTATATCAGAAATCATCCACCTAACATAATCTACCTTCAGTCTAGTTTCCGATCCCAATGTGAAAAAGCCTCAAAATATCACGAGAAAAAACTTGCTCATCAAAAACTGCCGGAAAAAGCGCTCGTGTGACACCAGCTTTTAATCTGGACTTCTCTAGATGACGCAGTAAATAAGGTTTATACCCGTTTAATTCCCGTGAGCTTTAGGGGAGATGCGCCATTTTTCTGGTCCCCTTTCTCCCTCGTGCTAAGCCCCATTTATTGTGAGATTATAAGACGTGCGGCCCATTACTTAGGCGATTTTAACACCTTTCGTCCCATTTCGTTGTCAATTTTAAGAACTTTCGTGTCATTTAGGTGCCGATATTTTCCTGGCGAGCGATAGCGAGCCTGAAATTTTAAGAGGAACCGGCCTTCAGCCGGGAAATTTTTCTACCGAAAAATGTACAAATTTATCTTGCAGAGGGGTCTAGGGGGTGTTTTTTTAATCTTGATGGAGGTCTAGGGAGGAAACTAAAAAAAAATATGAATAAATTAATTAATAGACCAAACAAACGGTCCGTCTCCCCTTAACTAAAAGGCTCCTAAAGGTTGGCCCCGCACGTAACTTCTATTGTTCGACTCACTTTACTTGACCTCTGCTCTCTCACTATGCCAGAAAAGATGACTATTATTATTATTATTATTATTATTCTTGTAGTATATATATATATATATATATATATATTCTTTTATATATTGATTGTCTCCTAATAGCAACAGCTTGACTTTGGTAATCCTTCCCGCAGAATACTAGCCCATCTAATGGTATCATCTGGGTGAGACATCAGGATCTTTAAGGAGGGTCACCGGCTTTTTTGTACCTTTCTCTTCTTTTCTCTTTTTCCTTGGCTTGTATCCATTCGGCCCCATTCAGCCAACTGTTTTAAGACGTTTATCCCCATCCAGGTGCCGATTTCTTCCTGGCGAGCGATAGCGAGCCAGCATTGTATGGAGAAATCAGGCTTCGCCGGAGACATTTCTCTATCGAGAAATGTACAAATCTAGCTTGCTGTCAAAACTAAAATATATATATGCTGGCTCGCTACCGCTCGCCACGAAAATATTGACACCTGGATCGGGGTAAACGTCTTAAAACAGTAGGCTGAATGGGGCTGAATGGATACAAGCCAAACAGAGAGGGAGAGAAAGAGAGGAAAAGCGAGGTGGGCTCCCTTAAGGAATAAGGAATAACGTGAGTATAATTTGTTAAGCCTTTAGATTGAAACTATCTGACGGTGGTCAAATAAAACACAAATAATTTGTTTAGTTTATTGAAAGCGTGAATCGCCAATCAAACTGTTTTCCTAGTACTTCGTTACTTTTATTACTATTGCATACTTTCAGAACCACACACAAGATTCGAGATCTAGTGAATACACCAAGGTTGGAGATTGTGTTCAACTTTTATGTGTGTGTGTGTGAACTGCCTGACCTAAGTACTGTACGTGCACTTTGAAGACATACATTCCGTGTAAAAAAAAAAAAAAAAAAAAAAAAAAAAAAAAAAAAAAGGAAAAGTGTGGATTGGGCCTGAATATATAGATACATAGATAGATAGATATATAAACATATAACTATACTCTAACTAATATATAACTATACTCTAACTAATATATAACTATACTCTAACTAATATATAACTATACTCTAACTAATATATAACTATACTCTAACTAATATATAACTATACTCTAACTAATATATAACTATACTCTAACTAATATATAACTATACTCTAACTAATATATAACTATACTCTAACTAATATATAACTATACTCTAACTAATTATACCTAAAGGTCATGTCTGTGTTGTTCGTGATGCAGTCAATTACGGGTGTTGTTCGTCTTGTTGCAATGGCTTTATTGGCAACTAAGAGGGACATGGGCCGTTTTTATGGCCCCCCTTCGCCCTCATGTTTAGCCCCATTAGTTTTCAGATGTTAAGATGTTTGCCCCATTAGTTAGTCGATGTTAAGACCTTTCGCCCATTTCTTCGTCAATATTTAGACCTTTCGTGCTATTTAGGTGTCGATTTTTCCCGGGCGAACGATAGTGAGCCTGTAATGTTGGAAGAACCGGCCTTCGGCCGGGGAAATTTTTCTACCGAAAAATGTACAAATTAATCTAGAAGGGGGATCTAATGGATTTTTTAAAAGTTTGATGGGAGGTCTAGGGAGGAAACTAGAAAAATAATGAACACATGCAAAAATCGCCCAAAAAGTGAACCATCCCCCGTTTAAGCGAATATTATTATAAATTATTTTGCATTATCATTATGAGATGTAAGTAATCAGAAACCTGAAGACGCTTTCTCTATATTTCATGTCATTATTGTCAGAAGAAGGTGTACATTTTAGAGAGATACAAGTTTGTAAATAAAAGGGTTAATAGCCATCTTAAGGGGGGTCACCTGCTTTGTTTATCTTTCTCTCCTTTTCTCCCTTTCCCTGGCTTGTATCCATTTGGCTCCATTCAGCCAACTGTATTAAGACGTTTATCCCCATCCAGGTGTCGATTTCTTTCATTGTATGGAGAAATCCGGCTTCGCCGGAGACATTTTTCCATCGAAAAATGTACACAATTAGCTTGCTGTTAAAACAAAAAATATATATGTTGGCTCGCTACCTGGATGGGATAAACGTCTTAAAACAGGAGGCTGAATGGATACAAGCCAAAGAGAGAGGGAGAAAGAGAGACAAAAAGCAAGGTGGGCTCCCTTAACTGGGATTATTTGTTTGTTTTATTCTTCTCTACGATCACGAAAGAGTTGAAGTCAATTGAGATTAAATTACATATTATGTTGCGTGTAGTGTAGTGTAGTGCAGTGTAGTGTAGTGTAGTGTAGTGTAGTGTAGTGCAGTGTAGTGCAGTATAGTGTAGTGTAGTGCAGTGTAGTGTAGTGCAGTGTAGTGTAGTGCAGTGTAGTGTAGGTGTGGTGTAGTGTAGTGTAGTGTAGTGCAGTATAGTGTAGTGTAGTGCAGTGTAGTGTAGTGTAGTGCAGTGTAGTGTAGTGTAGTGTAGTGCAGTGCAGTATAGTGTAGTGCAGTGCAGTATAGTGTAGTGTAGTGCAGTGTAGTGCAGTGTAGTGTAGTGCAGTGTAGTGTAGTGTAGTGTAGTGTAGTGCAGTGTAGTGCAGTGTAGTGTAGTGTAGTGTAGTGTAGTGCAGTGCAGTGTAGTGTAGTGCAGTGTAGTGTAGTGTAGTGTAGTGCAGTGTAGTGTAGTGCAGTGTAGTGTAGTGTAGTGTAGTGCAGTGTAGTGTAGTGTAGTGCAGTGTAGTGTAGTGCAGTGTAGTGTAGTGTAGTGCAGTGTAGTGCAGTGTAGTGCAATGTAGTGTAGTGTAGTGTAGTGTAGTGTAGTGTAGTGCAGTGTAGTGTAGTGCAGTGTAGTGTAGTGTAGTGTAGTGTAGTGTAGTGCAGTGTAGTGTAGTGCAGTGTAGTGTAGTGCAGTGTAGTGTAGTGTAGTGTAGTGTAGTGCAGTGTAGTGTATTGTAGTGTAGTGTAGTGCAGTGTAGTGTAGTGTAGTGTAGTGTAGTGCAGTGTAGTGTAGTGTAGTGTAGTGTAGTGTATGTAATGTACCTGTATATGAACGTGTCGTGCAGTAAACGTTATGACCAAGACACGGATATTAAGGGGAGGTTTTTAGTGTGTTTCCTAGACTTCCATCAAGCTTGAAATTATACACCCCCTTGACCCCCTTTCAAGATAAATTTGTACATTTTTCGGTAGAAAAATGTCCCGGCCGAAGGCCGATTCCTTTTAAATTGCAGGTTCGCTTTCGCTCGCCAGGAAAAAATCGACACCTAAATGGGACGAAAGGTCTTAAAACTGACATAAATTGGGTGAAAGTTCTTAAAATCGCCAAACTAATGGGGCGAACGTCTTAAAATCTCAAAAGCAATGGGGCTAGACATGAGGGAGAAAGGGGTCAAGAAAAAAATCCCTCAAGTGGAAATCTCCCCTATTACCTATTATGTTGCGTGTAGTGTAGTGTATTATATGAACGTGTAGTGTAGTGTAGTGTATGAACGTGTAGTGTAGTGTATTATATGAACGTGTAGTGTAGTGTAGTGTATGAACGTGTAGTGGTGTGTATTATATGAACGTGTAGTGTAGTGTAGTGTATGAACGTGTAGTGGTGTGTATTATATGAACGTGTAGTGTAGTGTAGTGTATGAACGTGTAGTGGTGTGTATTATATGATCGTGTCGTGCAGTAAACGTTATGACCAAGACACGGATATTAAATTTTCTCAATAAGTGTCCACCCCCTCCCCCTCCACACACACACACACACACACACACACACACACTACCACTGAGGGCCACTTCTGCCTCTAAGCTGGTATCACACGAGAGCTTTTATAGTCAACACTCAATAATCAACATTTTTCTGGCAACATTTCTGGAATATTTCGCACTGATATTGGAAACTAGACTTTAATTTAGGTGACCAAAATATTCTAAATGTTTACCTCAAAAGCTGCCAGACCAGTGTTGAGGATAAATGTTAAGTGAAAAAGCGCTCGTGTGATAGCGGCTTAAGGGGAGATTTCCACGTGAGGGATTTTTTTTACTGAACTCCTTTCTCATTTAGGTTTAGCGTCATTGATTTTGAGATTTTAAGACGTTCGCCCCATTAGTTTGGCGATTTTAGGAACTTTCGCCCCATTTCTGTCAATTTTAAGAGCTTTCGTGTCATTTAGGGGTCAATTTTTTCCTGGCGAGCGATAGCGAGCCTGTAATTTAAGAGGAACCGGCCTTTGGCTGGGAAATTTTTCTACCGAAAAATGTACAAATATATCTTGAAAGAGGGTCTAGAGGGTGTAATTTTAAGCTTAATGGAGGTCTAGGGAACAAACTAGAGACCTCCCTTAACCTGATAACAGACTGGTTTGTACGCTAGAGAAAGTTGAGCACGGGATGCTTAATAGTATACCTGTTATATACGTAATGTGAAGGGCGGCTAAAAAATTTTTTTTTTCCCCTTTCTCTCCCGCTCTCTTTGGCTTGTATCCATTCGGCTCCATTCAGCCTACTGTTTTAAGACGTTTACCCCATCCAGGTGTCAATATTTTCCTGGCGAGCGGTAGCGAGCCAGCATATATATATTTTTGTTTTGACAGCTAGCTAAATTTGTACATTTTTCGACAGAAAATGTCTCTGGCGAAGCCGGATTTCTCCAAACAAGGCTGGCTCGCTATCGCTCGCCAGGAAGAAATCGACACCTGGATGTGGATAAACGTCTTAAAACAGTTGGCTGAATGGGGCCGAATGGATACTAGCCAGGGAAAGAGAGAACAGGAGAGAAAGATAAAAAAAAAAGGCCGACGACCCCCTTAAACGGAGAGACAGACTTTCCACACCCGTGTTGACATTATATGAACCAATAACGCCACACAGTCTAGTCATTTGAAATACTAATTCTATATTGGATTGAAAGGCAGACGTAAAAGTCTATATTTAAGGGGAGGATTTTAAGGGTTTCCTAGACTTCCATCAAGCTTGAAATTACACCCCCTTGACCCCCTTTCAAGATAAATTTGTACATTTTTCGGTAGAAAAATGTCCCGGCCGAAGGCCGGTTCCTCTTAAATTACAGGCTCGCTATCGCTCGCCAGGAAAAAATTGACACCTAAATGGCACGAAAGTCTTAAAAGTGACATAAATGGGGCAAAAGTTCTTAAAATCGCCAAACTAATGTGGCGAACGTCTTAAAATTTCAAAAGCAATGGGGCTAAACATGAGGGAGAAAGGGGTAAATAAAAAAAATCCCTCAAGTGAAAATCTCCCCTTAAAGACCGCCTGCCTCTGCTGCCCCCCCCCCCCCCTCTCTCTCTCTCTCTGCGTGTTTTCGTATGAGTATGTGTACAGTACGTCTAGGTGTGTGAGTGACTGTGTGTGTGTGTGTGTGTGTGTGTGTATGTATGTGTGCGTGTGAAGGTGTGCGCGCGGGAAGGTATAATCCGCAAC
>JBAKBP010038387.1:0-16217 GCA_037953745.1 Lithodes maja
CTAGGTGGTCTCAATCAGTATATATCGAATTATGAAGATAGCCATTTTTCAGGAATACCCCCGGACACGACGATCGCCTCATATTAAGGCCCCCGGATCCGGAGGGTTAAGGGAGCCCACCTCGCTTATTTTATCTTTATCTCCCTCTCTCTTTGGCTTGTATCCATTGGGCCCCATTCAGCCAACTGTTTTAAGATGTTCATCCCCATCTAGGTGTCTATTTCTTTCTGACGAGCGATAGCGAGCCAGCATTGTATGGAGAAATCCGGCTTTGCCGGAGACATTTTTCTATCGAAAAATGTACAAAATTAGCTTGCTGTCAAAACAAAAATATATATATATGCTGGCTCGCTACCGCTCGCCAGGAAAATATTGACACCTGGATGGGGGTAAACATCTTAAAACAGTAGGTTGAATGGTGCCAAATGGATACAAGCCAAAGAGAGAGGGAGAGAAAGAGAAAACAAAAGCGAGGTTGGCTCTCTTAAGCCGGAGTCACACACGCCATTTTTCGAGCAACTTTTACGGGCAATTATGGTCTGGAAGCTGAACGGTCAGGCTATGGAGATCGTCAGCTCTTTTAAGTATCTGGGCAGTGTGTTGAGTAAAGATGGGACTGTGGATGAGGAGGTGCAACAGGTGAAGAGGGTTGTAGGAACGTTGAAAGCAGTAACAAGAAATAGGGTGGTCAGTATGGAAGTGAAGAAGTCCTTGCATGACAGTGTGGTAATCCCAACACTAACTTATGGAAACGAAACATTGACGTTCGGGAAGAGACTCAGACCAAGACTGAGAGCGGTGGAAATGAGTTACTTGAGAAGTGCGTGCAGAGTTACATGGAGGGATAGACAGACGAATGAGGAAGTAAGAAGGAGGTGTGGTGTGGAGGTAGATGTGCTGGAAAGTGTGAAAAGGAACAACTTGACATGGTTCGGCCATATGGAACGTATGGAAAGTGAGAGGTTGACTTAGAGGGTGTACGAGAGCGAGGTGGAAGAACAGAGAGGGAGAGGTGCACCGAAGGAGAGGTGGAAGGATGGAGTGAGGAAGTATATGAATGAAGGCGTTGCTGGTTGGGAGGAGGGGCATCGACTGACTGGGGACAGAGGTGCATGGGGGCGGTTCGTTCGTGGCCACCCCTTCGGGGATCACGGCGTCAGGCAATAAATAGATAGATAGAAGCTTAACATTTTACACTTTACCAGAATTCAGCCACCTAACATAATCTACCTTCAGTCTAGTTACCGATACCAGTGCGAAAAAGTCCCGAAATGATACAAGCAAAACCTTGATCATGGAAAATTGACGGTAAAATCGCTCGTGTGACAGCGGCTTTTTATTTCTGCATTGGGGCTAACGGTAGAAGAGTTTACTAATTTGAACCGCTTCACCACCATGTCGATTTTTCACCTTCTATTCGGGCTAAAGCTAAATTATTTGATCAAATTTGAGAAGGACTTGTGTTATTCAGAGCGTTTGTTAACCCCTTCTGTACCGGCGAAGATTTTGTAGTTGTATTCTAGCTATTTTTAGACGCTTTTGTGCAGTTTAAGAAGGATCTGGGATAGTGAAATGGGTTAAGTGAGATAGTTCGAAGCCTGTTAGTTGTTGGAGGCCCTTTTGAAACTGACTAAAATCCCCTAATTGTAGTCAGAAAAAAGTTAAAAGAACGGTGCCGGTACAACAGAAGGGTTTAAGATCGTATTTACACCTTTGAGTCCATGAGGTAGATTATAAGCTTAAGTCAATATTGTCGCCGCCTGTCCGTCAAACCCTTCTTTCATACGAGGGCCACACCAGTCTCTTTCCGTACTTCTGCATTGGGGCCAACGTTAGAAGGTACTACTCATTTAAGCCGGTATCACATGAGAGCTCTTATAGTCAACATTCCATGATCAACATTTTTCTGGCAACATTTCCGAAATATTTTGCACTGGTATCGGAAACTAGATTGATGATAGATGAATTTAGGCAACCGAAATGTCATAATGATTATCTCATATGCTGTAAGATCAGTGTTGAGGATAAATGTTGAGGGAAAAAGCGCTCTTGTGATACCGGCTTAAGATGGACCTGTGTGAGCCAAGAGGGTTAATTGTCAGTGTTTTAACCCATTTGTTCCGCGCCTTTTTTGGAACTTCCATATCCATACGGATATGGGACTAAAATAGCATAATTAACACTTTCAATGTTAGGACACATTTTCCGCGTTATTCAGCCTTGCGTTAAACGGTTTTATTCAGCTTTGGAAGGCCCTCTAATACTACTACTATAAAGGTATGAAAATAGTCAGACATCTTGCGAACTATTATAAACCTCTTCACTTCCTTACTATTGGAACTTTAGTTTAGTTATCAAAGAATTGGGAGTGGTAATATTAAAAACCCGCACAATTATGCATGAAAGAGTTAAATTAAATATACAGTAGTAAGATGAGAAATACATTCGAAAGATATATAATCGTTGCTCATAGTAATTCCGTTTTCTCTAATTAAATGTTTACTATCTTGAAATAGAATTCGTGACGAATACAATAAATACCAAAATGCCGAGTACGCGGCAACACTGTCCACTCCTGACGCTATTGTTGGCTTACAGTGTGCTGGCCTAATAATCCCGAAGGGTTGATAACCTCTGAAGTCCTATTTTAAGGGGGAGGTAGTCGCGTTTTCTGAAACCCCTTCTCCATCATGTTTAGCATTATTATATTTGAGATGTTAAGACGTTCCTTCCATTATTTTGACGATTTTGAGACCTTTCGCCTCATTTCTTTGTAAATAATAAGTCCTTCCATGCCATTTAGGTGTCGATTTTTTTCTGGCTAGCGATAGTGAGCCTGTAATTTTAGAAGGAATCAGCCTTCGGCCTGGAAATTTTTCTACCAAAAAATATACAAATGTATCTTGAAAGGGGATCTAGGGGGTGCTATTTTTTAAAATTAATAAAAAAAAAAATATATAGACCACAAAATAAGCACTACCCCCTTACCTATATCAAGTAACCTCCTATATGGTGACAACTGTACCTGACAGTGTGTGAGGCGGCTGTGAGTGGACATTGCTGTGAAGGATTTATGTGGTGTGCGTGAGTGAGGTGGTGATATGCTGTGTGTATGTGAGGGGTGGTGATATGCTGCATGTGTGTGTGTGTGTGCGAGAGAGAGAGAGAGTGGTGGTGATATGTTGTGTGTGTGTGCGTGCGTGAGAGGGGTGGCGATATGCTGAGTTTTTGTGAGAGAGAGAGAGAGAGAGAGAGAGAGAGAGGGATGGGTAGTGATATGCCGTGTGTGTGTGTGTGTGTGTGTGTGATAGCCGCTAAACACTACCGCTCGCCAGGAAGATATTGACACCTGGATGGGAGTAAGCGTCTTGGAACCGTGGGCTGCATGGGGCCGAATGGATACAAACCAGAGAGAGAAGGAGAGAAATATAAAAAAAAAACCGAGGTGGGGCCCCTTACACAGGGACAACTAGTGTTCAGTGCGCTTTAATAAATACTCTATCTAATGGGAAGGATATCAATATATGCTTGTATTTAAGTCTATAAGACTTACAATTACATAAAAATTATACAGTATATAAAAGATAGCCGCCAAATTGGAGTTTTATGGTAACTTCGATTGTTGTTGTGTATTCTTGTGTGTGTGTGTTTGTTGAGTAAGTGTGTGTATGTGTGTGTGATATTTGACTGTCTTTGTGAATCCTATTGTGTATCTGTGTACAAAAAAGATGTCACAGATAGCTGTGGACATATACGTACAAATATTTTCAGTGTCTTCATGCAGTACGCGCATAGAAACGATTAACATAAGTATGGCTTAGATTATAGTGTTTCTTTTCAACTGACGGTAAATTGCAAAGTTCCCATCAATATTTCTCAGTTAATTTGAAGATTTTGTGGTGAAATATGGTTCTAAATATCTAAACTTGGTCTTAGTATGCAGAGATATAGTAATTTCATATTTTTCCATTAAGTATCAAGAAATAAGTTGCTAAGGGATTTAATTTATCGTCACGTGAAAAGAAACAGAGTTTAGGTGCGACCCCCTTTAATCATAAATAAACATGCCAAAATGTTACCCGAGAAGTTTTGCTCAACCGACAGATTTTCTAGTTACTCAATGACTTCATACTAGATTAGTGATTGTTGTATTTTCCCAATAAGGGGAGATGGGTAGAATTTAGGGGGTCTATGTATTTGTTGTTTCCTCGCTAGACCTCCATCAAGCTAAAAAAAAGAAAGACACAAATCCATAGACCCCCTTCAAGATTACAGTGGCTCGTTATTGTTTGCCAGGAAAAAAGATCAACACCTAAATTACACGAAAGGTGTTAATACTGACAAAGAAATGGGGCGAAATGTCTTAAAATCGCCAAACTAATGGGCCGAAAGTCTTATGATCTGAAAACTAATGGGGCAGCATGAGGAAGAAGGGGGACCAGAAAAACGACCCCTCCCAAACTCTGTATTGTTAATCAATTATATATATTTTCCATGACAATCCTCGTGTGTTTTTAATTGTTCTAGTGCTAGAACTACTGCAATTAAAGTTTGCATATTAAAATATAATGCTGATTGAATGAGCCTCTCTTTATATTTCACAGAAATTATATCTAAGGGAGGATGGTTTACTTGTTGGTCGACTTTTTAAATTTATTAATTATTTTGTTAGTTTCCTCCCTAGACCTCCATCAAACTTTAAAAAAACATCCATTAGATCCCCCTTCTAAATTAATTTGTAAATATTTTGGTAGACAAATGTCCCGGCCGAAGGCCGGTTCTTCTAAAATTACAGGCTCACTATCGTTCACCAGGAAAAATATCGACACCTAAATAGCACGAAAGGTCTTAATATTTACAAGGAAATGGGGCGGAAGGTCTTAACATCGACAAACTAATGGGGCAAACATATCTAAATCTGAAAACATAAAGGGCTAAACATAAGGGAAGGGAGAAGGGGGTCTAGAAAGACGACCCATCTCCTCTTAAGCTGTTAGGCTAACACCAGGCTATAACTTCGCGGGCGTCCGTTTCCCAGGTTTGGGTATGCAGTTTTGGTTCTTGTGTGCCACAGACCTTTGTTTGGGTCACAACTATCTGCATACCAAACGTCTGTGCGAGCCTCTCAGGTTTGGGCATGCAGTTTCTGTTCTCATGTAGCCCAACTATTTGTACACAAAATGTCAACTTAAAAATATATCAATCAGTATGGTAACAACTCAAGCTTGTCTTATTCACCTGCCACCTCTATTTGCCAACAACAACAATAACAAAAAAAAAACAATAACCACAGCAACAACAACAATAACAACAACAACAATAAAGAGAACGGGCTGGTGGAAAACAATAATATAAACAAAATCAATATCTTCCAGAATATGAATAATATAAAATAACAATAACGCTCTGAGTACCAGGGACGTGTTATATTTTTTCTAGCTGTATTTAGACGATATTATTCAGCTTAGGAAGGATCTGTGGTACTTGAAAGGGTTGGTTGAGATAGTTTGAAGTCTTATTATTGCTAGACGTCCTTTCTAAGCTGAATAAAATCGTCTAATTGTTGCGAGAAGATGATGAAAAGGACGTCCCAGGTACTGAACGGGATAACCAGGAGCGCGTTCAGTCTACCCTATCAGGCAATAAAATTATGTTTCTGTTTGAGCAATCCTGTTTATGATTGAGCAGGGTGTACGACATTGATAGCCAAACATTGATTCTCGTCGCTGATTGGTCAATGGCTGTGAGCGCGAAATTCAATTTTTGTTAGCGATGTCTGGGAAGGTTTTAGGCCCTGTAACATGTGCTTTTTTCGGTCAATTTATTTCAATTAATACATGTTAATAAATAATATCCATCAATATAGGATATTGGTTAAATTAAGGTAGTAACACTGTCAGCTACAGTCAACATCCGTGTTCAAGCTCAAGACAGACGGTAGGCTACCATCAGGCTATTATAATCTTATAATCTTATCATGAAATGTAGACAAAGTTATTATGGTCATTATGTGGCAAAGGTAGCTTTTTATTCCCAGTGTAATTTCAAAAAATTCTCCGTTAGTCTATTGGGGAATATAAAATTATATTGTTCTTACCCTGGCAATGTATGTGGAGGCTGAATTAATTAATAGTTATTATCTCTTCCTGGCGATATATATGTAGGCATATTTTCTTTTCATGACGACCTTATTGTATATAGGCTATTTGCAAGCCTATATTAATGGAAGGTTCATTACTATTATGTGTTAACCATTAGATTACATTTGAAAATTGAACTATAGCGTGGGTAGGCTACCGTACTAGACATAGCTTAACTGACCCTTCGATGCAATTAGGCCTCAGAAATTGTTTTTAAGAAATGTAAATAGAGTAGGCTAATCAATCAATAATATAAACAAACGCTCATAAACCTGTACAGCAAGTTATAACCAGGGCTTTGAAACGGTTTATGGGAACAAAGACGAAACTCGAAACGAACGAAATTATGCTCGGAACAAAGACGGAAACGAAAACGTTATCATATTTACTGTTCCGGAACAAAAACGCTATTTTAAAATCCCTGTAACCGGTTAATAACGTTATTTTTTCGTTCCATGCCATAGTTGGTCAATAATCCATTTTCACTTCCAGTAGTCAAATTATTTAAGTAAATACATCTTTTATCTGTAAGCATTCTTCAATTCAAGGAGGATTTATCATTCTCTCTCTCTCTCTCTCTCTCTCTATTCAAAAGGGAGGCTACAACTATTGCGCGGGACACGAGAGGCAAGAGTATCGAATTGCCAGATGTATCTTAACACTGGGTCATGATAATTTCAACAGTGTACTGTACCTAGCTAAATACATTTACAGAATTACATTTTACATGGTATGATGGATTTATACTGTATATATCTGGAGTGAGATAAAAAGGAATTCTTTGAAATACATTTTTAATTTTGATTTTGGATATCAGCTGTGAGTATTCACAATGCCTGAAATTATAGTAAAATAAAAAATACTTAGTCTAGTTGCCGCCCCTATACTTCCTATAGTAAACCCTGCAATGTTAATTACTGTAAACTTTGTTTGTGGAAATGTATTATATATGGTTAGGAGAGCAAAATTAGCTTGGTTGCTACTTGTGCAACCTTTAGCATTTCTCAGAATTCAACATGGCGCCCTCCGACATCTTGAATTTTGGCCAATTTTCAACTTTTGATCTTGATGACATAGAGGGTCGTGTAATACCTCTTTTTAGGGGTTTTCCAGGACGGGGAGTCCATTTCTGGGGTTAATTTGTTGTGTATAGGGTGAGTATCAAGGTAAAACCAGAGGTCAAAGATCAAATTTTGCCTAAAATCTGGAAAAATCACATTTATGTGGTTTGAATATGAATTTAATATGTCAGCCACTACAATATGCAAATATATATTGTTACGTATCTTGATCCTCAAGTGGTTAACTTGATGAATCTAGATAGCACAGAGATATATATTAAGGTATCAGTCAGTTGAAGGCAAAATAAAAGTAAAATCTAATAAAATTATTTCCTGTTGTTGCTTCCTTTCCTTTTGGATATTAGGACTTGGTATCCTTTATTGACTGATACTCTTTAATTATGGAAAAATACTGAAACTAATTAAAGTCATGTAGTATTTATAAAGAATTATTATTTAACCGAAGCTTAGTAGGCTATGGTTATGAACCGAATAAGTTATATCTAAAGAAGGACTATTAATTCTATAAAAAGTCTTGAAAGATAAATATTAAAGTAAGAATATTTCTGTCTCTTACCCTTTTTTAAATGAATAGATAGTTTTCTTATATGTCCTTTTATTTAATGTAGTTATTATTCTTGGTTCTTGTCTTACGTTAATAGTATTATATTATTATTAGATCAGGATTAATATCAAAGTCACATAAAAAGTTAGATATATATTTAATAATTAGTTAAATGTATTTCTTAACCACGTAACAATGAGGTTTGATTATGAGTAAATTAAGTTACAGGATCGCTTCATAGATTCGATTCAGGTCTCACTCAAATAATATGAAAAGCAAAAATAATATTTTGAAGCTAAAAGAATTTTCTTCCGCTTAGGAAATCACTAGAAGTAACATTAAAACAGCCATGTTAGTCTAAGGCGATATTACTAATATGAGACAATAGTATCACCGTACTAAGTACCGTTAAGCAATGTAAGCTTAATTAAAAGAAAATGAAAGAACTCGTAAGTCTTAATATAGAACAATAGTATTACTTTTATCATAACCCAATTACTTAAAGAGATACTTTAGTCCACAAGTTAGTCAACTAAAATAGTTAAGTACATAATAGTAGCGTTAACGTTAATTCCCAATCAAATAGTTAAGTACATAATAGTAGCGTTAACGTTAATTCCCAATCAAATAGTTAAGTACATAATAGTAGCGTTAACGTTAATTCCCAATCACATATCTCACTAACCAACATAACGTAAGTGTTTACACCGAACACACTTAACACACACTTATATAATCTGACTGACAGTCACAAACCCATTATAATACTTCACCCCGTCTTCCTCCAGCTGCAAGTTCACCTTCCCAACTCCAAATGAGACTGATTTGAATGCCCACTACTCGGGTCTTATATACTATGCAATGATGGTGTAGGAACGAATCAGGAGGCGGGGGGGCTGGTGTGCGCCCCAATCACAGCTCCTCTAGTTGCATAAGAGGTGCGTGACCCAAGGGAGTCTCCTGGCGTCGAATCATCGTCATAGCATCGGGTCATCGAAGTAGTTTGCAGGGTCCCCTATGACGCACGCAGGTGTGAAGGCTTGTTTGCTGGTATGCGGACGAGCTGGTTTCCCACTCACTGGTTCGCTCGCTGGTCTGCTTCGCCGCCTGGGTAGTTTGGCACTCCTTCAACTCTTAATTCTAACTCTTAAATAAACATACAGGGCTCCGTATGTAAGAATATATATATGAAAGAAGTGAATCATATGTTTTTTTATTCATTATCCACATCTAGCTCCCCTTCTTCGTCTTCTATATCCATGTGCTTCCTGGTGAAAGAACTACAGCAAATGTCTCCTCCCTCGCACTTACAGTAGTCCGTGCATGAAAGGCCTGCACTGCTGCAGCTGCATCGTGTGCCCCTGCAAGCCTTGCCCTCTGCAGTGCAGCTATAGCTAACTACATCCAGGAGTGCTTGGGGAGCAACTGGCGCTGTTGAGACGGCCGGTGTGATGGTGGAGCTTTCGATGTTCCAACCAAAGCTGGCAATATTTCTAGCTTCTACAGGTGGATCACGTTGCTCCGCTGCCTTCCACAGTAGCATCTGAAGATGAGCTCGGAGCACGTGCAGCTGCAGGTTCGCATCAGTCGGTGGCAGTTTCTTCAGTGCTGGAGGCTTCTTACGGGCACGGTAGAAGTGGGCACGTGTGTCATTCATTGTTGTACAGGTCTTCTGTCCGTAGAGTGGTAAGAAGAAGGTGCATGCTGTCTCCTGCAACTGAGTTTGGGTCACGCTTGGCTGTCCGAGCACTTCATCGAGACCTGGTATATCTATCTCTAGGAGTTTGAGTGCTGACAGCTTTCCCTTTCCAAAGGGGTATGATACTGTATCGCAGCCTGACAGTGCATGGACACCAAGAAGTTGGCTGCACTTTCTCGGGCCTAACCGCCAAACAGTTTCGTTGATGTCCAAGACATCCCCATTCCATTTTTCCATTTCAATCTTGGCGGAAACTCGCATCCTCGATGTCCAGTACACCAAGAGAACAAAGACATCAGTGTCATCACTGAGGATGCGGATGGTCTCGGCGCCTTCTTCCACTGCTTTCAGCATGTAGCTGTAGAGGGTTATGTTTGCCTCGTCATGGGTAACGACACATTCCAGCTTGTTGATGAGTTGAATATTGTGTGGAAGTTGATAGCCGCATAGAATGTTGTTGAGCAGATTCTTGTTCTTGGAATTGTGAAGAATAGCTTCTCGACATGGAAGGGGAGTATTTGCGGTTAGCCGAACTTCCTTGGCTCTTCCTCTTCTTGTTCGCTCGTGGTCCTTTGCACTGGGAGCTTCTTGGTCATATCTGTCGAACAGAACTATTTTCTTGGAGACAGGAGAGTAGTGGGCCAGTCTAGTGCCGAAACTTGCAGCCAGATCTCCTGTAGTCCCAGAGACTGGCCATACAACGTGGTACAGAAGCTGACCGCCATCAACCAGCACCACATCTGGAGCACATTGAGTCGTGACAAAGACGCCAAGAGATTTGACGAGCACTGCCTTGTCACCCTTCCTCAAGCAGCCGTACTCGTCGATAAGGGCTGGTGGGACCGGACTCAGTTCAAACTGGAAGACAGTGGCTATATCAATGCTGCGCTGCTGCCCGACGACTAACAGCCAACTGAACAGAGTTTCGATGTCATAGACGGCCTTCCCTTTGATAGTGACTGCCTTCTTGAGAGACTCCATTGTTTTGACCTTCTTCTTTATTGTCTTGTGGAATTCACTGCTCAGCAAAGCAGAGAAGTGCCTCTTCTGCTCACTCCCGATGGCCAATGCGTTCTGAACATTCACTGTGTCTGTTGCCACTTGTCCATTGCATATGTTATAAAGACCTGGTTCCTGGTCATTGAAAGGGTGACTGTACTTCTCCAGCTCCACCGCGATCTTCCTCCGATCGGCCTCGTCCAGTCTCCTTCTTCTCTCTCCTTCCTCCTTGTGCTTACTCTTCTCTTCCCCATCTACTCCACCGTGTGGCTTCTGTTCCTCCTCAGATTCATCGTACATATGTTCCATGGCAATGCCAAGGTGGGCGCACACACTGAAACTATTCACCCACACAGCTACTTGCTCAGCGCTCGTTGAAATGCCCTTCATACCTCCAGAACCCTTCCCTCGTTTGATGTATGTCTGTTCTCCGAACTGATCTGCAGGCACTGCGGTTCCGCCATCTGAGTGCCGACACATGTGCGCACCTGCCAGTAGGTCCTCTTTGGCATGCTGGGGAAGGTTCTCCATCTGTCGCACATACCAGCTCAGAGGGAGGCTCTTCGGCAGTACTTCTTTGATTTCCCATGGAATGATTTCTGCTTCCATGGCCGAGGACCCTCGGAGAGTGCTGAACGCATTACCGAGGTAATCCTATCGGGCATGGAAGCATACATTCCATTCTCTTTCTCTCAGACTAATGCTAAAAAATCTTGGTTTACTCACGCCTGTTCTACTGCTGTCCGCAATAAGGAGGAAGCATTCAAACGGTACCGACGCCTTAAAACTCAAGACTCTCATTCTTCATATGTTTCTGCCCGGAATCAAGCCAAATCTGTTCTTCGACTTGCCAAACACTCTTTCATCAATAATAAATGCACTGAACTATCCAACTCTAGCTCTTCCCAAGCTTTCTGGCATCTAGCCAAAAACCTCTCCAACAATTTCTCTTCCTCGTCTTTCCCTCCCCTTTCCCACTCTGATGGCACAACCATCACTTCTTCCTCTGACAAAGCTAAACTCTTCGCTCAAACTTTTGCTAGAAACTCCACCTTGGATGATTCCGGTGCTATTCCTCCCTCTCCGCCCTCCTCTCTCTTACTTATGCCTAATATCCTAATCTCTTCTAAAGATGTACTTTCTACCCTCTCTGGGCTTAACACTAATAAGGCGTACGGTCCGGACGGTGTTCCTCCTGTTGTTCTCAAAAACTGTGCTTCCGTGCCGACTCCCTGCCTAGGCAAACTCTTTCGTCTCTGTCTATCCTCTAACGTCTTCCCTTCATGCTGGAAGTTTGCTCACATTCAACCTGTCCCAAAGAAGGGTGACCGCTCTCAACCCTCCAACTATCGTCCAATTGCTCTTATCTCTTGTCTTTCTAAAGTTTTTGAAACTATTCTTGCTTCCAAATTTCTTAAGCATTTCTCTTCTCATAATCTGCTCTCAGATCGCCAGTATGGCTTCCTTAAGGGTCGCTCTACTGGTGATCTTCTTTCATATCTTACTAACTCTTGGTCATCCTCCTTTCGGGACTTCGGTGAGACTTTTTCTATTGCACTAGACATATCGAAAGCCTTCGATAGAGTCTGGCATAAATCTTTAATTTCTAAACTACCCTCCTTCGGTTTCTATCCCTCCATCTGTGCCTTTGTCTCTAATTTCCTTTCCGGCCGTTCCATAGCTGCGGTTGTGGACGGCCATTGTTCACTTCCTCACCCTATAAACTCCGGTGTTCCTCAGGGCTCTGTCCTATCTCCTATTCTCTTTCTAATTTTTATAAATGATCTCCTTAACTGTACCTTAATTCCCATCCATTCATACGCAGACGACTCAACCTTACACTACTCCATTAGTTTTTCAGAACGCCCCAGCCAGCAATCCCTCAACGACAAACGTAATGAAGCCATAGAACTCTTAAATTCTGATCTAAATACTATTTCCAATTGGGGCAGAGAAAACCTTGTTAACTTTAATGCTTCCAAAACCCAATTTCTCCATCTATCTACCCGTCAGGATCTCCCAGCGGACTATCCCTTATTCTTCAACAATACAAAAATCAACCCTTCATCTTCTCTCAATATTCTTGGTGTCTCTTTTTCTTCTGCTCTCATTTGGAAGGACCATATTACCAGTCTTGCTAAGGCAGCCTCCCAGAAGCTGGGTGTGCTCAACCGCCTTAGGGGGTTCTTTTCCCCTGCACAGCTTCTTGCTCTGTACAGGGGCATAGTGCGCCCTTGTATTGAGTATTGTTCACATGTGTGGGGAGGTTCCTCTCACACCGCTCTCCTAGACAAAGTTTAAAGGAAGGCCTTTCGTATCATTAACTCCCGTCCACTCACCAACTCTCTGCAATCTCTCTCTCTCCGCCGCAATGTTGCATCTCTCTCGCTATTCTATCGCTACTATAATAATCAGTGTTCCTCAGAGCTATCCCAGTGCATACCACCTCCTTTACGTAGGGCACGTGGTACCCGTCTTGCAACTCAATCCCACCCCTACTCTGTGCAACTCTCCAACCCAAGAGTGAAACGTTACTCTCAAACTTTCTTCTACTCAACATCTGAGCTCTGGAACTCTCTCCCAGAATCAGTCTTTCCCTCTTCCTATGACTTAAATTGCTTCAAACTCCGTGTGTCCAGGCATTTTGGCTCGAACGTCCCTTGATTTTGGCCCTGTCACTCTTTCAACTATGGGGGAGGCACTCGCTATAGGCAGTTATGCCTTTTGCCTCCCTCAATCACATAGAAAAAAAAAAAAAAAAAAAAAAGATAGCGCGCATAGTTCTGATGACCTGCTGTGAAGAAGTATGGCAGCATCTCCTTGAGACAGTGCTGTTGGAGTAGGAATTCACCGTTCCTCTCTCCGCACAGGAACATAAGCGACAACAATGTCGGTTTGACAAGGCAGTCCACCCATAGCCTCCCGGTCGGGTGTTGTCTGACTGACTCCAGGTAGACACTCTGCTCCTCATAAGTCTTGGCACCATTCGAGAAGAAATTTTGCAGCAACATGGCAATGATGAGACGGTATGCCCGTAGAGCATTGGTCCAGGCCTTTCCGTTGACACTGCTGGTGATGCCAGCAAACGCTGCACTGATGAGAATGTCCACACCAGATGCCTTCATCAGTTTTCCTATACAGCCCAGGAAACTCATGAGAGTGTGCATCATACCTGGGTGAAGTACGACGCCGGTCCAGCGCAGAGGGTCGTTCCATTGAACTAGGCATGCAGTCTGATACAGTTGGAGGTCAACTGTGAGGTGAGTGTACTGCATCCCAAAACTATTGAGAGTCCTCTCAAGATACACAAGCGTAGTTATTACAGTGTCGGGGTGAACAGGCGGTGAGTCGATCATCGGTCCGAACACGACCAGTGTCTTGGGCTTCTGGGCAGAACCTGCCACCAATGGGTCCTGCTGAGCATTGAAGCCTGCCCACTCAACTGGCTTATCGTTCCCGTGGACTTGTGACAACCATGCCGCATCTCGCTCCTGACTGAACATGACTGATGCGGACTGAACCTGCAACTCTTCAGCGGACAGAGCTTTCATCGGAAGCAGGGGTGGATTCACCTTGGAAGGCCCCTTATAGTGCTCCAGCTGTATACTCTGGTGGGTGAATCGCACAGAGGACATGTCATGTTTCTTGAGTCGAGGAATAGTCAGCTGCATCACGCCAATGTTTCCTGTGTTGATGATACCAGCAGGATGCTGGGTGAACTCCATGACCATGGCGTGGGTGCTCTTCATTCTATTTGGGCTCGCAATGTACAAATCGTAGTTGTCAGCCCAGCTGAAGATAGGGCCGATCTCTGTGCTTAAGCCAAGTTTCTTGTGGTAATCTGATTTGTTGTCCAACACGAACTTGGCCACTGACTTGCGGAAGCACAGCACTTCATCATATGTGCTTGTGATACCATGCTCATTGAGAGTCTTGATGAGCTCTGAACTACCATGCTTGTGATGTAGTTTCACAGCGAGCCCGAGTGTAGTCTGGTTTCTGCCGGCACCGCAAATGTGCTGTTGAATGCACTGAGCTAGGGTCAGGGATGGCTTTGTGATGTTGCCTCCAGATACAAGGCTAGATACTAGTTTAAGAAGAGTAGCACTGGTGTTTTCAATGATCTTGTGACGAACATAGTCACTGAGGTTGTAGTCTCCAGGCCTATGTGTCGCCCTGACCTCGCCACGAATCTTCCTCACCATCTTCTCCAGCTCGTCATCGTCGCTGCTGCTTTTCTTGGCAATTTTGATAAACTGTCCGAGGCTGGCTTTAAATCCAACTACGCTTTCACAACCCTCAATGTGGAGTACAAGCAATTTGGCGCCGAAGTAATCTGTGATGTTGGACACAAACTGTCTTCTTGTCACAGTGCCCGAAGCAGCGATGTACATGGAGTACAGCTCCGCTGTCGTCCACGTCTCTGTCATATTTTCAGCCATCGTCGTGACCACGGACCTCAGCGCCTCTTCCACAGGCGCCGTCATGGAGGGGCAGGACATTGGGACAACTCGAAATTTATCATAACAGGAGACATGGTATTGTGTATCAGAAGCATGCAGATCAATGACCCCACTGAGTCGAACAACTACCTCATTAGCCCACTGGTCCTGTCTCTCATCACAGATGTCCTCCAAGTGTTGCTTGAACGTGATATCACCACTTCTATCTAAAGTTTTACACTGTCTGACCTGCACCCAGCTGTGTGGGTTCTTGCTGTCTTTCGGCTTACACTCTTTCCCACACAGCAAACAGTCTCGCTTGAAAACAAAGTCACTACATTGAGACTTCAACAATCTTTTGGAAACACCATTGTCAATTAGTGTAGACTTTCTCTTCGGCTGTTCATTGTTTCTACTGCTCGAAGTATAGCTACAGTAACATGAATTGTGAGCTAGAATATTACTTCCAGAGAGAGTTCTGTACAGTTCATCCTGCTTCACTTTGCTTGTAGCGATGATCTTCTGCACAGCGATGGTCTTGAATGTTTGCAGCGCTCCACTGGCATTACATGGACTAAACAGGCACTTCTCCCCTCCAGCAGACATGATGAGTGTGACAGCCTGGGGGTATCAATGCTGATTACACTGGTTTGTCATAATCTGAAATGAGAAGAAAAGTTGTTAAACCACTGATCGCACAGCGTGGGGAGTGCATGCATGGTGAATATTGGTGTTCAATGAACTCTGACCCATTGCTCAACCTGCTAAACATAATTTAATACAAAATATATAATGATTCCCGGGATATACCTACATGTAGGCATAACAAACATATTATATCTACCTACCTACCCAACCTAGTAAAATGCTGGAATAGAAAGACAATGAACCACATACAATCGGTCAATATTGGTCATTTTCCAGATTTTAGGCAAAATTTGATCTCTGACCTCTGGTTTGACCTTGATACTCACCCTATATCCACAAATTAACCCCGGAAATGGACCCCCCGTCCTGGAAAACCCCTAAAAAGAGGTATGACACGACCCTCTATGTCATCAAGATCCAAAGGTGAAAACTGGCCGAAATTCAAGATGGCAGAGGGCGCCATCTTGAATTCTGAGAAATGCTAAAGGTTGCACAAGTAGCAACCAAGCTAATTTTGCTCTCCTAACCATATATAATACATTTCCTCAAAAAAAGTTTACAGTAATTAAAATTGCAGGGTCAACATTTTGGCAACTTGACGTTCAGTGACTCAGTCTATCGTGGAAGCAGCATGCATCATCCCATTTCCAGCTGCGTGCTTAG